>VZRZ01005631.1:260638-319698 GCA_013398175.1 Climacteris rufus
AAGGGATGAGAAAATGAACCTTGTTCTTCTGAAAAACCTCAGAAATCAGGCTATAGAAAACATTGCAACAATACTGTCATCTCTTTAAATACTGGGACTACTGGGGAGGGGAGCTCAGCAGTGGTGGGAAGGCTTTCATGTGGTTACATGTTTATTTTATTTAATTTTTTTCTGTTAACTATTTTACTCCATAGCTTTTACATATTAATATCAGCTTCATAAGAAGAGGGGAAAATAAACCATTCAGGGAACTAGTGAAAGAATCTTTATATCACAAATATCTACCTGTTTCTAAGAATTCTCTGTAATTGTCCTTAATCTGGTTACTTTACAATTCTTTGTCATCACCATTTCTAAAACTTACAAATCCTTTCCTGCAGAGTTCAGTATATATTACTGATAGATTACTGGGCACATGTTTCACAAAGAAGATACCAGACAAACATGTGATGTTAAAATACTCATGCTTCTAAATATATTTATTCAAACACTTCACTGGTCCAAGCTCTCCGTATGAAACCCTTCTGAAATCTGACCTGTAAGTAATCTTGACTTTACTCAGACCTTCTTTTCAGTGGCTACTGGGAAATAATAAAAAAATAGCAGCTCAAATACCTGCTTTGCTACAACAGTAAGTAACAGCAGAGATTAATTTCAGAAAATATACTGAAACATTTGAGGAATTGACCATTAAGACAGGCTCCTCTCTAAATATTTATGAGTCATTTTATAACTGGAAGAAAGGTGTTCTGGAATACTGATCTCTAGTGTTACACCTACAGATCTACAGCACTCACAAATAAATAATAAATATTGATATGTGCATGTAGGTCTATCTACCTGAACAGTATTTTCAGTGGGTATACAATATCCAAAATAATACATAAACTAGTTGAATATTTCACACCAAACTCAAAACACTGTGAAATACTGTGCAATTTTTACAATGTTTCAGCAAAGCATTATACCAATGCAATGCTTTCACTTTCAACACCAGTGTATAAATGTACTTTCCCTATCAAAGATTTTGTGATGCAAACATGATTATTACTGTACCTGATTTGATCATGGTATTCTTGGAGAGATCAAATAATGGAGTTTTTTCCCCCCTTCTTTTTCTAGTGCCTTTTAAAAAAATTCCACTATCAAAGAATGTTAATTTCTAAGGTTTGATCTAGAGATTCCTATGTAAGTATACAATTATTAGGGAAAAAGAGGCACAACAGTGAATATTTTAAAGCAATGTAATCAATATTTTTGCTTTGTGTAGATTTCCCTGCAACAATGAACAAAAAGATCTACTTCAGATTTAGAAACTCAGCTTTAAAGGGAAAGCTAGACAACAAAAAGCAAGAAAGTACTCACCTCTTCACGTAATTTTATCAACTGCAACATGAACGCACAGAAAAGATAAAAAGGAAAGAAATGGCAGGAAAGAAAGATCAGTTGTGTGACAGGATACAGAATTAACATTGACAATTTATCTGTTTACATGTTTAGCATTTAAAAATCACAGACAAACACATTAAAAGAACCTAAACATAGACTACATGCAGAGTTTTTTGAACGAATAAAGATCACTTTCTCACACTGTCACATTAAACAAAGAGAATAGTGTGAAATTCTCTTTTAAACCACATCTAAGACACCATCATGAAATAAAGGGGAATGACTTCATAGAAGTCTATATTATAAAGAAAAAAACAAGTTTACTATTCCTCTCTTCGAAGACTGTACAGCTGAAGTGGTTTTGTATATACAAGTTTTCAGAATGTTTTCTGTATATTTTAGCTGTGACAACTGATTTATTATTTTACTAGCAGATCTGACTTATTAATAGATGACTGCATCTTTATAGCCTGCATTTCAGTATTTCAGTTTTTATATACCTGAGTTCTACTATAACTATATTATCTAATTTTTTTATTGAACTCCACACAGAGGGTTTTTGCCAGGTAAAAAAAAAAATGAAGCACCTTAGTTAAATGGCTCAGAATTATGATTTATTGAATAGCATATTTAAAAATAGACAAAGGAATAGGGAACAACATGAAACGTATATCCCTCATAAAATACCCACTCCAGGTTCTTAATCCGGACCACTATACAGTGTATGTATATATACACACACATAGAGAGTGTGCATATGCTTATATAGTATATACATTTATGTGTATTAATTTATGCTTGTAAATCAACACAATCCAACACTGTTAACAATATTGCTCTGGCAGCTTGTCTATAAACTAAATAAAACCCCAGCCTGATCACCAAGCTATGTTTTAATACACTCTCCCTTTAGAGAGATAGATAAATCATTTGCACTGGAACAAAAAGTATAATTACTCACAACAAATGTCTGCACAAGAGTGACTCTTTACAAAAAATTACAGTTCTCTCACCGATTCCAGTTGAATTCGAAATTACAACAGCTACGTAATTATCTCAGTTTATGCTGATACTTCACCTACAGTTTCATAACACTAATTTTCAACACATGTGTAAGCTGAGAATGTTTACTGCTAATAAAGCCTCACCAGCATGAAGGAAACAAAAGAACCTCCATTATTCTCTATTGTTTCATATGGCTCATCTAAAACTGAAGGTTCGGCTCACCCCATTACCAAAAGGGACAAGGAGGCTCTAATGAGATGTAATTAGGAGGGCCACTACACCATCCCGACTTGAACTGAACCAGCTCTTCTGCACTGAGCTAAAGAAACTTTGCTAGAATTTGGTATAAAGAAAACGGCATTGTCGGCCAAACCAGTGCTTAAATTCAAGTGCTTGGCCTATCATAAATTGGTCTCTTTCTCCAGCTCTTCCCCCCCTTTTCTCCCCAAAAAGGCAAACATTAAGACTCTTTAGAAAGAGACGATCTGGGAGTTGATCACACAGCTATCTTTTCTTTCTGAGGCCACCATTCTTCAGTTGACTATGATACTTAAAGGGCCAAAGTTTAAAACGACTCTCCCGCAATAGAGCCCGTCCGGGCATGCCACCCTGCTATAATCAATGAGAGTTTTAAAATGCTGCACATTTGTTTTTTCAATAGGTCCCAAACAAAAATGTTCTATCTTGTTTGTGCTGCATGGCTGAATTTAAGCTCTGCATGGGATTTGCAGCTAAGCTAAGTAATGGGAGAGGGTTGGGGTTTTTTTTAACATTGGCTGAAAGATATTCATTCAAATTAACAAAAGATGTATTTTTCCCCCATTTAACAATGCTCTTGATGAAAATGTGTTACCTTTACATTTCTATTTTGAAACATTATTTTTATTACGCTCACTCCTGAACTGTAAACAGCGTTAAGCCGTGTGCAGCCACCATTTTAGGTTATGATAATCAGCATATTTTCGAAACAAAGATTTTTTTTTTTTTTTTGCAATACAGAATTCGATACAAGAGGTAATCTGTCCCTTTGTAGGCTAAAAAAAAAAAAAAAAATCTGGTTTACGCTGGTTTGAACCAGTGGAATCTCTTGTGGCTAAGCCTTCTGCTGTGACTAAAATCAAAACTGCACCACAGAGAGCGAGGGAGCGAGATGGGATGTGTGTGTGTGCGCGCGCGCACGCGTGTGGCCGTGAGGCCTGTCATGTGACACAGAAAACTACCGAATTTTTTTTAAAAAGCTGATAACGCCACCGCCGTCTCTGTCCGCATATAGATAACGAATAAATGCTGAACTCTATTAAACGCCCTTTACACATTATCGTGGGTCGAACACACAATTTTCTGAACTTATGATGACAGTCTATTTATTTTGCTATAAACCCTCGGCATGTAACGAACAGATTTGTGTCTGGTAATGATCTGCTCTGCCAGGGCTATATGAAATGATACCGACCTTCTTTAGATCTTGGCGAATTAAATTGACCAACTTCACCCCCTGGTCTGTAGCTGAAGTTTGACACACTTTATGCACAGCAAGCCCAAATCTAATATTATCACAACTTTGTAGTCAGAAATTAAGTAGACACAAAATATTTGTTCACCGTAAATCATATATAGAATGCATGGGTATATGGATATGCAGTTTAACCTAATGTGAATTTATTTAAACTTACTAATGAGCATAGTTGCAAAAGAGAAAGGAACACTGTTATACCTCACAAAAGTTGATAATACTGTACCTCATATTATTTTGGTCAAGAGGAATTTCTGATTTAACCCAATACATACTTTCTCAAAAACATACAAACTGCTCCATAAAACAGTTCTATTATTATTAAAGTGAAGCTACAACTTTAAGTAGTGTATCATTGCACTGAAAAACTCAAAACTTTCAAGGGATTTGCTAAATGTTGGTGGCCAGGATGACAAACAAGACTTGAAAGCAACCGAGCCTGTCTAAGACCATTCCTGGAAAATAAATAATATCCCCATGCACACAGTAGGTTTTTGGGATTGATTTTGTGAGGTGTTGGGTTTTTTTGATGCATGAGGCGACATCTCTTGATTTTCAGCCTCTGAGTGCCTCAACTGACTACATTCATGTGATTCAAATTTAGAAGAAATTAACGTATGCTAAGGAATTACTTTACTCTGGGTACATTAAGAGAACTATATCACTACCTATCTCATGAAACAAAGACGCATTTATTTCAAAAGAAACTTTCAATAGCAGAATTGTATTATTCTTACAACTTCTTACAGGAAATTTCTATATGCTTTATCTGGTAAAATTAGTTAAACCTTGGTAAAATCACTGTAAGGCAATTGTATTCTAAGTTGTCATCTAGACACGTTGGCTGCTACTTATGGGAGACAAGTTGAGAAAATGAAGAAGACAAAACACAAATCACCATTTGCTAATTCTTCAGTCTGTTCTTTGTGCTTCAATTTTTCTCCCGGAGAGGACAACTGGAAACCCATACCTATCACCCTATTCATTACAGCTTATAACTTGGCTGTGGTTCTCTGTAATCATACTTTGGAAACTCAACTAAAAAAAAGAGAAGTTGAATGAAGAAAATATTCAGATTGTTTATTTTTCCAATAGTGACCTATTTATTTCTAATTATTTGATATGGTCATACCAGCCAGTATACATTAAGTTCCTTTAGTCTTTTCTCTCCATCAGAAACATTATGCAAATGTTTATCGTGATGGCAAAGACCATACCTAAAATGTGCAATTTCATATCTCTTGTTAAACTCTGAGTAATACCCCAGGCTACCCAGATCCTCACTATTTCTATTGGCAGGTTTTACCAATATTTGTGGATTGGTACAGGTGCAATTCTGAGCTGGCAACTTTTTATCACCTCCTCCGTCAGAAGAGGAATCCATCCTCTCCTCTTTCACAGTTTGGTGACTGAATTGGGGAAAACAAACCCATCATTTTTTTGGTTAAACTAATTTAACCTAATCCAAACTGATTGAGAAGCAAAAATCCTACAATATTAGTGGCAGGGGTAGTCCATGTACCTACATACATTTACAACACAAAAAAGGAAAGCAAGTATTTGAAACATCTTCAAATATTTTACATGGTTGTAAGTTATACCTGAGCATCCTTCCATCATTTAGTCCAATTTTTCTATTGATATAAAAATGTACAGGAGTGAAAGTGTATTAGACCTGGGGTTACTGAATTAAACATGACAATATCTCATGTTCAGTATAGAGTAAGTACCCAAACCTTACACCTCATTTAAAAAGCTGTACATTCAAACAAGCCCAATACCAGCTGAAGTTTCTGCACTAAATGCTTGCACCCATAGCTACACGTAAATAAGTACAGGTATAAATAAAGATATTTAGTAAGAAAGAGAATGTGATATTATTATTGAAACAACAGAATAAATAATGTGTTTTAAAAATACTGGCATTCACATACTTAAAAGAAATTAGGTGACTCCTTTATGGTGCTATTTCATCATATTTTTCAGGAAAGGAATTCAGAACTTTTAAATGTACAGTGGTAACAATTTCAAGCTGGGTTATAGTAAAGGATTTTGATTACCTAAAAGACTACACAAAACTTCTTCAGCAGCCAAAATCTTTTTCCATGTAAGAAGTGGTCATTTGGAAGACAAAGCCCTCACATTACAAATGGTTGAAGGTATCATTTAGTTCCTTGAGATGAGACCATGTCTCTTTTCACAAAGTTTTGGAAAAAGGTCATAACTCACAAAAAGTGCACACATGAGCCAGTTATTTAAACATTCTTTAAAAAGTGAAAATAAAATATTTTATCTCATCCCTACACATAAGATATTCTGTTATAAGTAAAGCTTCTTATCACAATTGCCCTTTTATGTCTGAATTCACACAATTTTTTCTTGAAATGCAAAAGTAGTAGCACCTTAAGAGAAATAAAATGAAAATCTTAACACTTTCACAGGACTGCATTTAAAATCATGACATGCAGACTGTGAAACTCTTCTCCCCAAAATCATCCTCTCCATAAATTCATTATTTAGGAATAAAAACCCCTCTTTATTTTACTCAAATTTTGAATCTCCCCTTGTTATCATATATAAATATGACAATTAATATCCTTTAAATTTAACTCTTCACATAGATATTAGAGCTGCTATACTCTAGTCTTATGTCTTAAATTTTACCCTGTGTATAATTTCATTAATGTATGAATTAAAGTCTGTTACAGAGTTTAAAACTTACAGAGCATATTTAAAATACCATATGAGATTAAGGGTTACAGTGTCTGTGTTTGGAAAGTCATTCTACCAGGTAAGTCTCCAAGTCTTTATTTTTTCTGTCCTTAGTGGAGCTGAGACTATACTGAGGGTAGAAGATACACAAAATTTCAGAATATTGTTCTGATCCATTTCCTTATTTAATATCACATTTCTTAAGTAAACATTTAAACAATTTTCACTTTTACTAGCAAAATTATTTGTATTCTTTCTGATCAGAAGAGAAAATCTGACATTTAAGAAAACTTCCAGCTAACTTCGAACTCAAAATGCACAACTTCGATGGCATAATTTTCAGAAAGAAAATAAATTTTCTGCTTTCAGACAGAGTGTCAAACAAGTTTCAGCCCCAAAAGAAATATTAACAGCTGGGTCAAAGTCTCCTGAATAAAGTGTTGTCTTTACAGTTTTCAGTATTGTAGCAGGATCCTCACTGTAGTATCCAGAATAACAATACGGGTACCAGATTTTAAAAAAGCCTCAGGATTACCAAGCTTTCATTCATTAAAAGAGGTGGATAGCACTCTGCATCCTAGTACAACATGCATTATGAAAGCATCCTCTTATTAGTACAACTTGTGTTTTTGGTACAAGGAGAGAAAATCTGTTAGGGAAGGAATCACACAAGGAAACTGAGTGGGATACTGCCTAATTCTGAGAGCGCACTTTCATTTGTTTTGCCTGCCAGTGTTGATTTAATTATACTGCATTATTATCAAAGCTGCATTATGTACTTTTTTTATTCCTTTTACATGTGTTTGAGGTGAAGACCTTGGCTTTGTCGGCAAACAGCGTGTTTCAAGTTATTTCTTAAGTACTAAATAATAAAGAAAAGAGAAGAAAAGATTTTTTTTGAGATAGCAGACAGTGATCACAAGTTAAAGGGTTAAATGTAAGATCTCCAAGAAACATTTTGAAGTTGATTAAGACCCCAGCTTTGCATTAAACAGTATCACTTCCACATGAGTTGTTGCTAATGCTGTTAAGGAGCAGCTTGAGAAGCCCAGTGTGCCAGTGACCTCCTTCACCCTCCAGCCACCCACTAGGGCTTCTTGATTAGCATCCTACCTGGTTCTCTGAGGAATTCCCGTCATCCCCTAGGAGCTCATTCCGCACCTCATCACTGTAGGCGATTCGTGACCTTTTCTGTAAAACAAAAAGAAAAAAGGGTTAGGAAGTAAAGCTCCGAAGCCATTGGTATCAAGGCAGATCATCTTAAACCTCGAGAGCCCCCTAATGGATACCTATTTGATTAAAAAAAAAATCTGCAAGTAAAAGTTATCACAAAGTTCTTCAACTGCTGTATCTTAACAAATCTGCATGGCAAAACCATAGTATTTCTAAGACAGTCACACCCTCAACATTGCAGCAATGAAAGCATCTTCTGTGAAGCTCAAGACACGTAACATGAAGCAATATACACCACCAGCAGAAACACTGAAGAAATGCCAGTGAAGGAACCAAATGCATTTTCTGAAGAACACGTAGAAAATTCACAAGTATTTTCAATGCTGCTAAGGCTACTGGGAAAGGACCAGAAATTAAAGGACAAAAGAAAGTAGAGAAAACAACAGCGTAAGGAAACACTGGCTTAGAGCAGTTCATGGAAACACCACAAAACTGAGACAGTCATCCATGGGATCGTTATGACAGACAGGATATCAAGTAAATTCACAGCTTATGAGCACCAGATTTGCTCCTGAATTTATGTTGATTCTAAACTAGATCAAGTGCCAAGAAATGGAAATCATCATGTGTGATGACTACCAAGGTAGTGCAGCACTCAATGGAGCAATAGGGAAGTCCATAACGAGAACATCAGCCCAGCTTTCAATTCCTCTGTTAGCCAAATAACAGGCTTTTACTCACTAATATTCCCACATTTACCATTAAAAGAGAGAGAATTTTTACCATACCGTCTAAACTTTTTTTTTCTTTTTTGAGAGAGGCTATGATAATTTTTACACTTCATCAGAGGAAGAAACCGAAGAGCAGCAAGAACGAAGCTGTAGGGCTTCCTTTATTGATGGGAGCTTCCCTCACACCCTGTCATGGTCATGATCACCAGCAGGAACTCAGAAAAACCAAATCCCTCCTCAAACTTTTCCTGCTTGGACTGTCATGCCAAAACTTGTGCTTGGGACTGAGGCACAGTAAACAACCACTAGAAATTATACTGAGCACAGGAAAATTCATTACCTTTGTGACAAAGGAGTTGGGAAGTGGTTCATCCCTTATGCCAGGGATGTAGCAGTGGGGGAAGCCTTGTATGGGTCACCTCAGAGCAAAACATTTTATCTCTCTATGCTGTGTAGCTCACTCTTTATTACCAACATCATCATTACAATGTTTACACATCTATGATTCAGTTGCCCCTGTTCAGATCTAGGTTATATCCTAAAGCTACAGATGTAGGTAGGAAAGACAAAGCATACCATGGACCTATGACAAGAGGTGAATTGTGCCAAATCTTTTGGAGATCTCAGCTGTCACAGTTTCATACTAACCAAGCTAAAGTAGTCTACAGCATTAAAGGAAATGAGAACCTTTAAACAGGCTGTGGTATCAGAGCTGCCTGTTTAAATTATTCATTTCATCACTATGGGGGACTAAAACACTCCACAGTATGCAAGAATATCATATGGAGATAGGTTTTGTTTTTCTCTTTTCTCACCAAAAAGCCAACAAATTGGCATAGATTGCTCAATTATATTATTTTCCTATTTTTATTTGATACACATCAAATAAGGAAGGAAATTACATATATATACACCAATAAATATCTAATCTTCTTTACTGATTAAGATTCAATCTTAAGACCTCATTTCAGGTCTAGCAGTTCAACTGTACAATTTCTCCCAATCTCACAAAATTACTCAGACCCATTGATTCTGTCAGTGTTGAATGTATTTATCATTATTAGACTGAGATGAGCAGCTCAGTGCTCAGGAGTTTGTTCTCCAGTGAACAAGCTGCCTAATAATATGTAGGCACTGATATGGTCCTTGATTACATATCATTTATTTTAAAGATTTAACTGGATGATATTTCTCATTCTTAAGAGTCTACATGGGAGAAAGGAGAAAGAATGTACTTCACGGGAAAGAAATAAATGGTAACAGCAATACAATTTTTAGAGGCCATTTACAATCCTTTATATCATCACCACGGAACTTAATAAATATATTTGTATCATTCTTCTTTTATTGCAATAATCTGTCATGATCTGAAAATCAGCAATTATATTAAAAGAAATCATGCATTGGCTACAATTAGTTATAACTCTTTGCCATAATCAATAAATAATTTGATACTGCTTTTGATCATAGTTTCACTACCAAATGAATCAATAATATAAAAGGAAAGGCCTTTGAACTAAAGTGTTCATTTATTCTTTCAGGATTTGTCCAAAATATCAATATCTTGAATCACTATTCTTATTTTTACTAAAGCATTATTGGCTAACACTTTTAAATGTGGCTATTAAAATTAGTTTAGCTTGTCTGAACTCAATAATTAAATAACTTTTTAAATTTTTTTTTTTTTTAGTTCATAACCATCAGCTGTTTATAAATATATACTTTAGCCAAATGCAAGAATGATAGTTTGAGCTGGAAATGTCACACACTCTGCTACAGTTTGAAGGAACCCAATTCATAATGCATTTTATAAATAGTTAATGACTTCTATACATAAGCTAACCAGGCAAATCAAGAAATTGTCAACATTTTTAGTCTTAGTTGTCAGTTACCACTGTCTACTGGTACTTTATATGTATGTTTCTAGAAAAGACAGAAGCTTTACGGAGTTTGTAATCCAAGGCATTTCTGGGCAGCTCGATATAGGTTTAAGAGGTTCCGTGTGCAGTTTTTTTGTCTGTAAAGGTCTGTCATAAATAGAAGTTTTCCTTGTATTTTATACTTTCTTCTATATATCTAGACAAAAAGTCTAAGCACACAAGTGGTTTTGCTCAGTGAATGTGTTTGCATTCGAACGTAGCATTGCCCAAACACTGAGACACAAAAGGGTTAAGCTACTTTCTACAAGAACTTCAACACTGAGAAAGTTTCAGGGGCTGTTTTAAATGTACTACAGTACCCAGACCTTCTGACAAGGAAGAACTTCTGATTCCAGGCAGATCTCTCTTGGTTTATGAACAGGATTTTTGCATACTGATTGGGTGATTTCCTTAAAGCCCTGTTCAAACAGATACACTTGCTCAGTTCTGTCTGGCAATTTGGCTTTAAACAATCTGTCTACTTGACCCAAGCCTTAACATTTCCCAGTAGAACTGAATGTGTTCATAGGCAAGCCCAGCTAAATTAGAATTGAAATGAATTAACTCAGCTTAAACTAATTAAGATCTGTGATCTGCAGTACCACCCCCCTGTATGATTCTACATGTGAAGCAGGGTACACGTAACCAGACTGTAAGAATTCTGCTATACCACTAATCTGAGCATACCAATGAAGTTCTTCTATTACTAAAGCATATGAGAAGTTAATTTCCATGGCCTACACATGGCAAAGCAATTGCTTAAATTGCCTCACCTGGGAATTTAATACAATGTTATCATCAGACCAGCCACACTGTAAATAGATTTATAATGCTTTCCATGTGCTAGGCTAGGTTGCATATGAATTAAGTAATGATCTGGTATTACAATACAATCAGCTAGTTCCCACACCTGGCAGACAGGATATTTTGCTAAATTACTACCTATACAGATACATCTCAACATAAAAACAGAAAAGGTAATGGGAAGAGAAACAATCTACATGGTGTATGACCGAATTTTACATGGTAACCAAAGAAGATGTAGCTAGAAAGAGTTATCCAAAACAATCTATTTCCAACATCTGCACAACAGAATACATACTTATTCATTTCTATTCAATTTTGGCCTAATTTTCCGCATTCTATACTTTAATTACCATCCACATTCTGAAATGTTCCCATTAGTGAAGGCCAGAACTAGCCAATGCCCCCTCACTCCAACGCACTTCCAGCAATCAGCCAAATAATTGATATAAAGTATTGTTCATTTTCATACATGAACTAAACAATAGCTTTTCCCCTCCTAAATGTTAAGCAGCCCCCTGAACAGATGAGCAAACCTAGGTGCATTTCAGACAAAAGACCCAGTAAATTCTTTCATCCCAACCTCTCCATTTTTCAGGCTCAATGTTTTAAAAACAGATTAAGCAGATTTTTTTGTGGAATACATGTAAACAACAAAAAGGCTTATTTATCCACAAACATCTGTTTTCATACAAAATTCATTAGAATTTCCTAGTATATAAAAATGTTTTTAAAAAATCTCCAGGCATCTGTGTCAGAGTTTGGCCTGCTCTGGATATAAATAAATACTAGAGATTAACATAACCAGAAATAATTTGTGGTAATAAATCAGATTTTGTGTTCTTTGAGAGTAGTCACTTTTGCCATTGCTCTTGCCAAAAACAAGGTGAAAAAAGTGACCTGATCCTCAAATGTACAGCTAAATATTGCAGAATATACACTTTCATCTCTGCCTTTTGGAGTAGGTATTTAAGTATGTTTTTTCCTGAGCAGAAATGGAAAAGATACAGTTTAACCAATTTAGAGGAAAAGTAAGTGACCCTAATTAACAACCTTAAAGATTATATTGAAATATAAACAAATCCACTTCTTAATAAATAAAAGAAATAGCTTTAAAATTTGTGTTCAAACTTCAGTTTTCAAAACTTCTACATTTCCCCATAAAGGTGATCCAGGAACAATAAACTAGATGCTTCAGACTTCAATTCCAAAAGGGTTTTCCTGTTCCTAAGCAGCTGGTTTTTAGCAATCGGGTGTAAGAAGCAGGAAAATTGTGCTAATTTACAACCTAATGCAAAGCTGGTTTTCCAAACATTTCCTTAAGAAAGTAGAAAAAAAAACAAAAAACAAACCCAAACAGATACATTTCTGTCCAAAACTAAATAAAAACTATTCTACAAATCCACTGAAACTTCTGATTGAAAGAATCGATTCAACAGTAGGTGTCAGCTGGCAAAAGTCAATGTCTCAGCCACCTCCAGTCTTGCCTCCCTCCCTGCACACACACAGAGGAGGCTGCAGGCAACTCTGAATGAGAAACACAACTCAAACCCCATGTTCTGCCACTCTGCCAAATGTCAACAGCTTCCTACAACAGCAGAGAAATCAAACTCCAAGTGCTAATGTGAAATTAATGCAGAGATACTATCACCCATCTTAAATAGATGTCACAGGTCCATAAATCTTCTTTTCAATAATCCTCATCAAAGACACTTTTAGTTTCATTATGGGGTGAGGGCAGGGAGGAAGGTCAAGCAAACCCCTGTGAGGACACAGCACATTGTGTCATGTTGGTTGTGAAAAATGCAGCTTCTGCCCACAAAACTACTTCCACCTCAAACTCATGACCAGTGGACCATGTGTGTCACCACCATGGCAGATGCTTAAACAACTGCTACGTTGCACATGGGGAAGAAAACAGGTGACCTGTGGGAGAACTGAAATTCATTGCTTCTGTGAATTTACAGAGTAACAGAGGATGATTCTGATTGTGAAAAAGATATTTGTATTTGGAAAAGTAGCTTTTATTTACGTGAACTCAGATTTTTAAACTTAATAACCTAGAAGTAGAAAGATTTTTCAAAATTCAGAAGATTGGAACTAACTGACATCTGCCCAATGCTATTTTTCAGAGAATGCTCAAAAACTCTCTGTCATCACTATGCAGATCTGCGGAAACACCTATGGAAACCCAATATGAAATACAAGAGCTGTAAATCCAAGCATGGAAAACCTCAGGTAAGTACTGCTTGGGCTTGGATAGTATTCTCCAAACATAGCAAGGAATAACTCAGCCCTTTTTTATTATAACCACTCATCTTTTTGCTTGTTTGAATTACCACATACTATTACCAAACCTTGGTCCCTACAGATACAGTACTTTATTCTTTCATCAGAATTTAGTTTTTACAAGGTGCCTTCAGTGTTAGGCTGTTCTGCACAACAGTTTGCCAGACTTTTTACTCACATGCCATAACCTCAAAATATGCCAGGCATCAGCTGCTGCAGGAAGGGAGACTGGGTGTACCTGCAAATTCAACTATAACATCTCTGTAGGCCAACAGTGATGTGTGACCTCTGCACTGACAGCTTGCAGTTATTCCACTATCCTCTGTTACCTACAGCTCCCAGTCTGTTCCTGTAATGTGCTTTACAATACTCTAATGTCAGTATTTCACCCAACCCCCTTCTATGGATTCCTTCAAATGACCATTATTAAACTATCATCTTTCATTACAAAGCCTATCTTTACACATCTACTTAGCTGGCTGAGTTACCCAACTTGTTCATTCAGTCAATGGAGATTCCTTTAAATTGTGCATGAGATCACTCAAATTAATTCCTTCTCAGATTCACCTTCGTGAAAAGCCCAGTGTTTTGTTGCAACCACTCTGTGCATGTTCTAAGACCAGTCTGATCACTTAGATTGTTAAATTAAAAGTTGGTTGCTGTGCCTTGTGCCTTGATGCATACAGCACACATTGGCACATATTGGCCTCACTTGTTGACAAAGGTTTTGCAACTTGCAGACCCTTCTTTACCACGGCCATTTCAACCAGCAGTGCTGGAAAATAGGCAGGAGCAAGGCTGGAGAGGGGGGAACACCCTCTCTTCCCAACTCAGACAACAGTTTAATAATAAAAATACCTCAGGTGTAAGACCACACCTGATGCAGGTTCAAAACAATCCACACATTGGTCATTTATTTGGGTGTAGGGGAACTAAGTGGGATAAATTTTGTTGTTTATAGAATAAGCTCACAATTGGTCTTGAAGGGAAAAACAACACATCCAGACTGTGGCCTCAAAAAACCTCATCTGTATGCAAAGAATAGAAACAGCCCAAACCAAGACAGTACTCTCAACAGAAAAATTGATCCTCAATTCATGTTCAGGCTAACCTGCAGAAATATTTAAGGATGTCAATATGATCACTTAAGACAAAATGTCTATGTCAAATCCTAAAAGATTCTCACTCCTAAAACAGATTTTTAAAAGTCACGAGGCATTGGAATGCCTCACTAACATCATATAGGCTGCTGTTCTTCTACAGAAGTTTCTATGAGATCTGAATAACTTCAATTTAAAGATCAGCAGAACAACACTACAAAAATAAGCCTATTTTGAGAATGGTTTAACTACAGCAGGTCTTTGAAATATAGAACTGTCAGACACATGTAATAAGGATAAACACTAGACCTACAAGTTTCTCTGCAAAATTACCTTTTGGGGAAAATTGATAATGGTGGAATAGAGAACTTCTAGTGCCTTTCACAAGCACACTACAAAACTTTATGAAAACTTTAATGGTCATCTCAATTCATCTCCTTGCTGTAATGACCTAATTCATATATTACAGTGATTCTTCTTATTACTAAGAGTTTGGGTTACTAAGAGCCTTTTCAATAAAGTCTATTACCACAAAACTTCATTTATCCAACTAATGCTATTTAGAGGGCAAGGGGCAACTACACATCAGGATCATGTACTTCAGACTGTTTTGTGGTCCAAAGACTTTATGCTGTGTGGAAAGTATGTAATTAACACAAATGTTTTCTAAATCTTTGAGATGGAAGATAAACTCCAGTGTGTTGGACCAACAGACAGACGAACTGAGAAAATGAAAATATGGACCCATTTTCCTCCGAGGGAGGAAGTTTATACTATGAGTGCCAACTTTTAAAGAGAATGCTCCCAACTACAGTAAAGCTGGGAGGAAAAAAAAATCTTAAGCAGTCTCAAGATTTTCTAACTAATTAGTTCACACTAATTAGCTGATGGTGAAGGATGATAAATATCTCAGATAAACCAAAACATGAAATGTTCATTAAAATATCTTTGTTTCAGCTGGTATCTCCATCTGGAGCCCAGGTTCCCATTGCTAACAGTAACAAGACACCTGCTGGTACATTCCACCAGCTCCTTCCTTGCCCAGAAAAAAAAGCATCCAAGTTTTACTTCCTTTCTGTATTTGCTACTTAATTGCCTTTATCAGTCTGTACCTACATTCTCTGGCCTCACACTACAGAGATCAGCAGCTGTAATGAAAACGTGTAATTGGGCTGAACCACCTGCCATTCTCGAATACTACCATCATCTTTTTTCAGTTTTCCCACTCTCTGGATTTCTAATAGTAGGTAAAACCCAGGAAAGATGGTATTTTTTAGGCTTTCCAATTAAAAGTACAATTTTGCTACAGAGCTCAGTTCTATTAATAAATTATACATTTTGTCCACAGTGAACTCCAAGAGTACAAACCAAAATGGAGCCATAAAGACAGATCTCATTTTGGACACCCAAAATGAGGGCAGGGAGAATGAGATGTTTCTAAGGCAGCTGAATTGTCCCACCTACATTTGTGCTACTCTGATAGGATCTATTTTAAATCAAAGAAACTTAACCAAACCTTTCCAGAAATACTTCTTAGTCCATAAAAATCTATTTTTAGACACTGTCCTTTTTTCACTGAGCACACATACTCTCTCTCAGCAGCATCCTTCTGCTCACATGTGGATACATGTTTTTTAATTTCTGAAAATGATACACAGAATAAGAAACTTTCACTTGACCCCTAAGAATATTAATCACAATATAAAGAGTTCTATTCAATGAGAGTAGCAGTGGATAATTTCTGACTTCGTCATTAAATGAAAAATAGAATAATGCTTGATGCAAAGAACAATTAAATAGACACGTGGTATAATTATGGTGGTTTGCATACAAAAACACCCACATGGTACTCATTCTGTGTGCTTCACTGCAGGCATTTTGGACCATAAGCACATTGATCATTGATTGATGAAAAGGGACATTAAAAATACTTTGTGTATAACACAGCTATGTAAAAACTAATTTTTGGATCTTGCTGTCCATGCTTTCTGCATTTTATTTTTACCCTGATGCGACTGAGCTGGGATTCCTTTCCTTCTTTCTAGAACATATGTACTTGCAGACAGACATGTTGCCTTGCCTGGAAAAGATAAAAATTGTCTGAGTTTAGTAATTTTAGTACTTAAGTGGCCACAATTTGGCTTTGAAGCTTGCAGCAGATTGATAGGAGAGTAAATCTGTACTTTCACTGCTCCCCACCAGGCACTACTGGGACAGCACCAGTTGTTTCATGCTGTGTTAAATCAATAGCTAATATGGTAAAATACTAGCCCCATGTTCAGACATGGCATTTTCTAGTTTTATCACAAGCTGATGATGAACAGTTCTTGCTTTACACTACCTGAGATAAAAGTCAGTAACTAATTCACTACCTCTAATTTATCAAAAATCCACTACCTCTAATTTATCAAAAATCCACTACCTCTAATTTATCTAACCAAAGTCCTCCTCCTTTTTGTACTGCCTCTGCATGTTTCAGTCTCCCCATCCAGCAAAAGTACTTATTAAAATATTCTAAATGTGCATAAAATGGATGAAAAAATATTATTATAATGCACATATCTATATGAAAAATAGCCATACCAACCCATCCCGTACTTCGTTCATTTCTTCAGAGCTTAAGTCTTAAGCCTTATAACACAGTGTAAGGGAAAGGCAGTATATTTATAGAAAATACTGATATTTACATATATTTGGCATTGAAAGTATCTTTCTGATAGACAAGCTTCATCTAGCTTGTTTTTCCCATTACCTGTAGCATAGTCAGGAATTCTGCCTCCCAAGTGGACCAACGTACCACACAAAGAATAATGAGAAACACCAATACTAGCAGTAGCTCATTTCACAGTAAATACTGATGTCCAAAACTCTAAAAATTCACTGAGTATTTCTGTTTTGTCCCTGTTCCTATGTCATCACCAGCAATGCCTACACATTTCTATTGATCTTGTTTATAGCTGCCTAAATTTTCAGTCAAGACAATGTAGTGTGAACCTTAAGGAAAGGTTCACATTTGATGTATGACTGCATAAAGACTGTTATTTCAGTCAAAGCTTCAATTAGTGCAGAACTTGTACTGCCTTCTATAGTGGCCATTAATGGATAATAAGGGGAAATCTTAAGAAACAGAGCAGGGATCGAATTATTCTCATTTTAGTAAATGCTGCCAGTTTCTGATGATCAGCAGTTCAGGGAGTTTGAGGTACATCTAGGAGCTTCATACTTAACAAACCTTGATGGTTACTGCTTACATAATACTTTTTTTATTAAATAGCAACTGAACAGGCATTCATGCACAAGAAGAAATATGTTCAGATCTCAGTATTAGGACAAAGATTAAATTCAAAAGTTATCCCACTTTTCATTTGAAAAACTGAAGTGAAATTTCAAACAAAGAAGGTAACAATTAAAGTATCAAAAGCAATTAATTTGTTTCACAGAATGCTGTGACATCTCTTCCACAGGGCACATATTGGCAATAGGAATTTAATCCTGAGGATCTCGTCTTTACAGGGTGAACTCCAGAATAAGAGAAAGATTATCTAATGAATTGCTTTCCAATTTCACCTCATACAAGACAGTTGCTTTTCCAATCTCTTAATAAACTATGGCAAATACTCAAATTGTTCATATTAGAAAAACAGAACTATGCTCTACAGTAATATATACTATATCTCTGCTTAGCTCCTTTGAAGTGCAAGAAAGACCCAGTACCATTTGACCAAACATCTGTCCCTCCACCCCACCAGCTGTTCTTGCATGGCACAGTGTAGAAACTTCTGGTATAATAAAGCTGTTATCATCAAATACAGATGATCTGATACAAAGGAAAACAAAGTTTGATAGCATATGGCAAACATAATAGTTTCAACACCAACTCATGAACCTGACATGCAAACACAGTGTGGAAAGGAAAAAGAATTCCATTGTGTAGCACATATCTGGGTTTTTGATTCCTGAGCATTGAGAGACAGACTCTAATTTATGCAATAATCTTAGGTTAAAATTTCAACCTAAAATTGAACTCTCACAAAGATATAGAGTGACAGGAACCATTCCACTAAAATCTCAGATGATAGACCTGCTGCTCTTTCCCTTTCCCCCATCATTCAACAATTTCCCATCTTACACCTTTCACGGTTTCTATCTTCTTACCCCAGTTTATCACATGCTTGCTCCAGTGTGATAATACTTACCTTTTCCAGCACAAAGTGTGATGAAACATCATATTTTGTTCCCTTCCCCATCACTCATGTTGCCATTTCCTACTGGTTCCCTCCCTCTGCTCAGATATTTGGGTTCTCTCCTAAATTCCCTCTTCCAAGTTCCCCAAAGAATCATATACTTCACAACAAACAGGAGCGGTCATCTCGCAGTGCCATTTGTCCGCTGCCATAGTCCACTGCCACTATGAGCAGCTTTATGCTTCTATAGCATAATGATAACCTATATAACAGGATCACAACAGTTTTAAAGATTTCAGAAGTAGCGGCCTCACATAAAAAGTTTAGATGATTGTTGGGTGACAGCTTACATGTTTTTTTTCCTTAAAACAAGATACATATACCTGATAACACATGATCTAAAACATTACAAGAAATGTTGACTCTGACCACAAAAGGGCATTGGCAGGAAGATGAAGAAAATCTATCAATATACTCTTATTTCAAAGATTTATTGAACATCAGTTTGCCTGTTTTAAATATTTTGTAATACCTTTCTGCAAAATAGGTGGCTAAAGTTCAATGAAGGGTAAGAAAGAACTCTACAGGTAAGATGCATTTCAGTCTGAAAGATCAAGAAAAAAAGCAAACTATAGTTTCAGCTGATATTGAGCACACTACATGTTGAACCATTCCCGCTTTTATTTGCTTACCTAGATTTTGCAAGGCATAAAAAATGTATGATAAAGAATCCTAACCAAGAGATCAGTAAATCTATAGAGGTGCATGAAATAAATATTAGGGTCTTTCAGGAGATACTTATAAGTAAAAGGGTACAGAATTAACCTTTGTTAATTCCTAACATTTGTGTAATAAAAAAATCATTACATAAAATGACAGTTATTTTATACTCAAATATATCCTGAAAATTCAAGAATCAAAGTATACACAAGTTGCCCATAAAGATTCCATTGAAGTAACACTTTTTAACTAGCAAGAAGTCTTGAAGATTAAATTCATTACTTGGATGGCTCTCAACCTGGAAAAAACTTGCCCTGCAGTAAACCTGAAGAGTGACACTTGAGCATTAACTCAAAAATGCGAATCCAGAGTTAAGCAGCAAAAATAGGAAGCATAGTTGCATACAGCTGACTTGGGATATATTTTATTTGAGGATGAAAAGCAATTATTGTGCCTTAAAAAATACTCTATCAGAAAGTGTTTGTTAGGCCATTAGGATTCCTAGCTTGTATTTCACTTTTTTTGATCTAAGCACCTGATCAAAAAGAGGATATTTCAGTTGCTTATTATAACCTGAAAGAATCATTGCAGGGGATCATTAGGAACCAGTATGTGTTTTCCTAAACAGTGTTTCCACAGACGGCCACTAAGGCTGACACACTTGTCTGCATCAGTCTGGAAGACAGTCAAGACCTAGTGGCTGGATTTCCTCCTCCACTGTACTGTGGATCAACTTTGTCTAAACAGACAAAACCACGTAAGTGCAGAAATTGCCACAAAGCCACAAACCAGGTCCTCTGAATAATTTATTTCACACTATCTACTAAAGTGGGGAAGCATTCTAAGACTCTCCTAATCACTCTAATTCCATTTTGGGACATCCCTGGTGTCAGTGTCCTGTTGTTCTCAGGGGCTAGATAGTCCCCATTGTTATTTAGAAGAAACTACCAGTCCACTATCTCCAAGAGAATGGTGCACGTACATATTTCTCCTTTGTCTGTTTGATTTACAGACCTGAGAAATATGGATTACCTCTGTTATCTGCACAAACAAGCTTTTCTACAATCTTGGCATTCAGTCAACTTTTATCTTGGGGACCCCAAATTGTACTGTTAGGCAACACAGAGCACCTATCTCGACTGAATTGTCATACAAATAGATTTTTGTCAGATGTTCAATTTGTATTGGGGAGCATGCCAGCAAAAACAAAAGTCAGCAATTTAAAACAACAAACCAGCCCCTGTGCTGACAGGAACAAATTACTATATTCCAAATGAATAAGAATTACTGTAGATCACAGATCCTCAGTATGAGCACTACATAAAGGGTGGAAAAATGTTCCTCAAATTAATTCTTTCTGGTAACTCCGTGCTCTGAAACAAAAAGAGGCTGAATACAAATAAAATACAACACTAAATAATACAAATAAGTTTATAAAAGCACATAAAGAGGTACAATCAAAGAGGAATTAATTATTGAACAACTGGTAGTGCTAAGACAGGAGATGAGCAAAGACTCATTAGAGTTCAAAACTAAACTTTTGCAGTTGGTCAAATGGTGCAGCAGTGTGTTGTACTTCTAACAACTCCCAGATCTGCTTTCCAGGCAATGACCTTACAGAGGCTGAGTGCACTGCAAGGTGATGCATGCATCTTTTGGGGCAAAGATAGAAGTAGCTGCAAAAACACAATACATTTTGTTAGCCCACCCTAGGAGCAAAACTTATTTCTGTTCTTCCACAAACCACACAGAAGGTCTAGCACAATCTTTTCAAAGAAATCTTCTGATCACTCTGTAATTATTCCTTTTCGAGTGACCCCATTCCAGAACACACCATTCATGAAAAGGCCTTGAAAACACTTTCCCTCTGAAACTTGGTAGTACACTACACAGACCTTAGCATTTGAACTAGGAATTACTTTTCTTTTATGGATTATAGCACTTAAAAAAGAAACTTTCATCCATAAGCTAATTGGAATGAAATTTGTCTAAATAATTGTTCTGTTTCTTTTTCTGTTGTTTGCAGTATTTTTGGGGTTTCCTTTTTTAACTCTGTTGAAAAAGTCAGCATGTTCACTTATATTCTATCTCCTACCCTGACAAATAAAATAACTTCCAATCTCGCCTTTGTGACTCTATAATTTCTTACCTTAGAAATTATGATGCCAAAAAAGCAATATGAAATAATAATGTAACACTGAGCACTGGTAGGCATAAAGTGATACAAAAATCCCACCATCCTGATGAAAAAAAAACTCACCAATAAATACCATCAATAACTACACTGATAAAAAGAGTGCACAAAATCAAGTAAAAATTGAAGAAATATTTATCTGCTTGAAAGTCATCTCCCAGCAAAATTTATAAAAAATTACTCCCTAACAGAGTTTTAACAAACAAGTAATACTAGAAAAGTAAAGCTGCAAGCAGAAATATATTTTTTGATGTAATTTCTGTTGGACCATTCCATTATATGTATAATGTATATAGTGCTTTCGAAGCTATAGGGTCAGGACATATGAAAACCCACACCTTCCCACCATTTTGAGATATTCCAGAGAAATTTTACACAGAACCAGCACAACAGAGTGAGCAGTAGAATACTAAGGGCCTATGACCCAACCTCTATCTTAACAAATTAATTTGCATATAATGCCTTACATAAATGTAAGGCAGTAGTCAAATAATTAATACTAACTTAAATGGTGACAGCCTAGTTTTGTAGAAAATACAGAGCAGCCACTTTCCAGTTTACTTTTAAAAA
Organism: Climacteris rufus; assembly: GCA_013398175.1. Classification (NCBI taxonomy): domain Eukaryota; kingdom Metazoa; phylum Chordata; class Aves; order Passeriformes; family Climacteridae; genus Climacteris; species Climacteris rufus. The sequence continues at coordinate 282,942 of VZRZ01005631.1, forward strand.
TATATAGAGATGATAAACAGATTTCATTGAACCTTGAGCATTACAGATACTCAGCACCTTAGCCTTGGCCCTAATACCATACAATCAAGATGTTGAATGTTGCCACAATTAACGTAAAATTTTGATGGTTATATTCATATTTTACAGGAATAAATGTCAATGTAAGACAGTCTCCTCCACTATTCCCCTTTGCTCTCTAAATCCTACATATATTTTGAGAAATTACTGCGATGGCCAGCACACAGAGGTGATGCCACCCCTTGTTCCTGCTTGTTATAGAGTCAACTTTCTGTATGACCACATTAGAGAATAAGTCTAGAAAGGAAAGTATATATTTACAGATCAAAATGAAAGATAACACACACAATACAGGCAATATACCTGCACAGATAAATACTTATGTCATTCTAGTCCTGTTTAGTAAATGGAAGATGAAAGAAAGCAAAACTAATGTAATTTTGAATGATGATTTCATTATTTCCTGTGACATTAAATAAGGCATTTGCCAGTGAATTTTTTTTCACATTTTACAAAATTGATTTAAAATTATGATTGTGATGGGGATTATTTGCTATTCAATTTACACCTGTCTGATTTACAATCAATATGAATTTAAAAAAACAAACTAATATGTCTGTAGAGTAAAAGCTGTGTGGCGTGGATGACTATATAAACGGTATTGATAGAAGCTATACAATGTGCAGAAGCACACAGCTTCCTGTGGTCATTGTCTTTTTCTCATACACTGGGAAAAATACCATTCTGCCAAGATCTGAAGTTTTAATACTTTCTTTGTGGGGTTATGTCTCTTTTATGCGGAATTCAGAAGCTGAAGTGTAAGTACACAAGACCTACCTGCATCTTTTGACTTGAATTTTGTAAAATTGGCATGGGATGAAATCCTTTGGTGAACAAATATACAAGGGAGATGGGAAGAGACTGATCAATTGATTACTTTTTAAACAGAAAATGTAAGAAAGCACCTCCCCTGGCAAGACAGAACTTAATAATACAAACCCTTTCAAATCTCAATGGCTGAAGTTCTTTCTAATGAGACTTGATTTGGGGAAAATACCAAACTTTTCTCACTGCACAGTGACAGCATTCCTATCATATTTTCCTATTGAATGAGCAGGAAATATATGAACACCAGCTATGTGGCTGGATCAATAAGCTCTTTGACACAGCAATTCATAGAGGAACATGGCTGAAAGCATAAAGATCAAGTCTTTCTGTTTTAAAGTTTTTAAATTTATTTATTACAAGCATAACGTAGGAAAATAAAATACTGTCTGATTTTAAACAAAGTACAACAATTCTGTTGTTGTATAAACCTGATATCATCAGTGTGGGCATATTCTTCACTAGCAAAGCCAATGCAAAGGTCAGATACTGAAGTTCTCTGTGCAGAGAGGACATCCTTCTGACTTTAAAACATCTGTCACAGTATGGCCACCAGGCCTGAGGGAGTTATTTGAGACCTACTGAATTACAAGTAACACAGTAATATTAGACAACACTGTTTCTCATTAATAGGAGTGCTAAGGGGGAAATACTAGCTTTACTCTGCAGCTACATAGTTATATTAAAAAAATTACCAGTCTGACTGAACTGCATTGCCACACTGAATAGTCCACAAAATACTACTTCAGACAAAAAAAAACCCACCCTGCACTATTAAGAGAGTGCTTTATAAAAAGTTATATCTAAGTAAAGAACAGTAATGGTTCACATGAATCCTTAAACTGTACATAATATTCAATGTCAAATATGAGATTTTATACAAGGCCTGAGAAGTGTGTAACTATTTCTTAAAGTCAGGTTTTGTGTTCCAATTTCCACAAACTGGCTAAAAAAATTTCAAAAGTACCTCTTTCAACACAACTGTTTCATTTCCACATAGTTTGCTTGGTTGTTGTATATATTTTAAGTGCTATGTTTTAAAAATAAAAGTGAAGTGGTAACAGGCTGATTCCCAGTTGGATGAGTTATGTATAACCAATACCTCAAAAAAGTACAGACTAAGTCTATTTGCACTATCTTCAAGTAGGCATATAAATCCAAAGTGTACAAACTTAAAAATATTTTCATTCACAGAGCTTTTCTTGAAACTGTTCCTATTAAGTGAATGAGCCAGAGATGTAGAAACAGATAGAATTTGTTTGTATTCCCAAATAAATAGCTGTGGTGTTTTTCCCACTTAAGTTATACTATTTCCAGAACTAGTGATCACACCAGAACAAAGGAAGTTTTATTTATTTTCTGTATAGACTGAAGGTAAATATATTGACCTATCACCCCAAACAAACCAACACGTCTGCTACGGTCTCAAAGTTTTAGTTTGGAATAACAACCACTACTTACCTGAGCAAAAATTTCACTGTTCTGGGAGCCAGAAAGCTCAGACACACTAACGTGGGCACAGTCCTGTAAAAGTGACTGCATCCTCTCCTATGTCACATGTGGTCAGGAAAAGATAAAATTTCTGAGGCTGACTGGCCATATTAATTCAGACCAAAGCTCCATCCAGCCTAACATGGAGTACCCAGTAAGTACCAATATTAGAAGCCCAGAGAAGGAGGCAAAACACGACTCCTGTCTGGTACCCCCTCTTTGCTCACTCACCTCGTGGTGGACTACAGATGAGGCACTTCCCAACTGTGATGTCCTCTCCTCTCTTGCTTTTTAATGTCTCATTCAGTAAATTAATTTGATGCCACCTGATGTGTATTATTAGCAGTGGTGAATAACTTCCTGACACTGCACCTTCTCTATATGCAACTCCATTTATATAATCATATCTCTGTATATCCCTTCCCTCTTACCCTAGCTGAAGAATTTCTGTCCATTACCCAGTTCCCTGCACTGAGTTGCTCCAGAGCTTTCATTATAAGTAGCAGAACTACATTCTACTACTGCATATTTGGTGAACAGGGAATCAGAACCACACAGAGCACTGAAGAGTCATAGATGTATATACGTAGAGAGATGATTTGCCTCAATCTCTGATCAATTTCTAGTAATTCCGTAAGTCTAATTTTCTTCTCTGAACACTAGAGTTTGGATTTTTTATTATATTTTTACCAAACAGTAACACTTGCCCATCATTAGGGATGTCAATTCTGAACTATTTTCCTGACAGGTGCATTTCTTTATATTTATCAAAATAGGCTTCACCTCTGAGTTTAATGCTTAATCACTCAGTACTCCACTCCTGAAATAATTCATTTAGCTTTCTCTTTTACTGTTCTGCATATTTTAGCATCACCAGTAACTTTGTTAAATCTTTCCTCTTTGTATTAAGACCATCTAAAAACATGCTGTGGAACACCACTGATGAATTCCCTCCACTGTAAAAATTGACCATTTCTTCTTCCCCTTTGTTATTTATTTTATGGAAGTGTCTTCTCTAATGCCCTGCACAGTAACTTAATTTTTTTAAAAATACTGTGCTGGATGGAAATCTGTGAAATCTTCTCCACATATAATAAACTTGTTAATTTTGCTTAATTAAAGAGAGGTTCAAAGTTGCATACATCAAGAAAAATGCAACGGATTGAATTAATTAAATGAAGGGTATGAAGTGCAGCTGTATCTTCTAGACACTGACTAGTATCTATTTCCCTGAACATTTCCTTAGAAATTCCTTTTCAGCCACCAAACAGATTTGAGCCACTAGCCTCAAGATCTAGTGTATGAATGCATACAGTTTTTAATTTATTTATCTTAAAGAGAACCTTTGCTGACACCTAGCAGATAAATGATTAATTGCACTTCTTTCCATCTTTGTGGAGGCCCTACAGCTGGTATTGTAGAGCACAAAATGAAAAGTTTATCCAGATAGAAAATAGATGGCACTCATATCCATAACCCCCACACACACTGCCAAAGTAAACAGAAGTGCAAGTTACAAGCATAATGAAGTATTTCCTACAATTACATCTTTGGATACAGATATTCTTATTTGTATAATTCCAAACATCTGCTCAAATCTTAGTAGATAATAGCCTTAAGAGACAAATATAAAAATCCATGCAATGCAGAAAACATTATATAACTTCAGAGCCCTGATAACTTATTAGACAGAAAGCTTTACTACTAACACTCGTAGAGAAGGGCCTCCTTCTACCCACAGAATAAAATCATTCCATTACATAGGATGAAACAAATTAAACAAAGTGAAGGAATTCTAATAGAACCAAAATTAGATGGTTTTATTTAATCCACTATCATTTTCTGCACACTGTGCATCCCTGCTCTTTCCACAGCTTGCGAGGGAGTCTGGGAAGAAGTCCAAAGCATGATGTGGCTCATGGCAGGACCATCCCCTTCTACCTTTTGATCCAGCCCTGATATTTTTTGCCACCACAGGTCTTCAGCTCAGTTCTTATACTTTCACACTGGAGTAATGACTAAACATCCATGAGAAAAACGTGATTTCCACATTTGCATTTGGCTTCATCATTCTCTGAGTTTAGAGAAAAACACAACTGACTCACCCTCTGCAAAAGTTCTGCTCTGATTTTTTAGTTCCCCTGATCCTGAGCCACAACTTTGATAACTAATTCCTGTTCTGGTGATGTAGTTCTAGGTTGACACACCACTCCTGACTCAGGAATTTCTCAGTCCCAATTGAGAAAGGCTGGAAGAGTGTAAGAGTAACAACAGTACACCTGCCTTATACCTGCACTCTTCTCCAGTGATCTTTTACACACTGACAAACAACACGAAGCTATATGGGGATTTTGGTCCAACCTAAACAGCCATTCTTGTGGCAGCTGGGGATATATCACTGTCTTTTAATAAGTATGGCAAGTGCTGGATGGAGGTTTCAAATGTGATGTACAACTGTATTGACTACTTTTCTAAGCTCCCCAACCACTCTCACTTTTAGCAATACATTCTTATAGGAAAATTTTACAACTGTTCTTTGCTGACTGAACCACCTGCAGTGTAGATAATATTATTCTCAATAGTATGTTGTATAATTGTATCTTTCCCTCAGCTATAACTTCAGTTCCACTTCAGTTTTGCTATCTGTCTACCCCATAACACCATGAAAGAGGAAAAATAATTCCTTTTACTAAGGATGTACTAAGAGGTGGGGTTTTGTTAGTAATGGTTTTTAATTTCAATAGGAGCTGCATAAGGACAAACATTTTCAGGGATTGCAGAGTCATCTTGAATCATGGCACAGAAAAAGATGATCACTCCTCAAAGAAAGACTTTCTCCAGGTAATATTACAGATTTTCTTGCATTTCTTTCTTTGTAACAACCAACAGTTCTAAATCTTTGAGGTACTTCTGTCCCTTTCTTCACTGACTTAAGGATTGACTTTGCTATATGTAAGTTTCTGATTTCATTACTTCAGCTGGTATATTCACCAACCCAAAAAGGCCTCTGGATATCCTGGTTGCTTGACCATACCAGAAATTCACATGAAAGAAAATATATCAATGAAATTCTCCAAATGGCAAGTGATTCTTTCTGAATTCATAGCGGTTCAAACGCTACCTTGCTAAGACTGTAACATGTTTCTTGTGACAAGATCATGTCAAAAGATGAAATTTCAAAAGCACTTATATAATCTGAAAAAAACAAGCCCTTCTGAACCATGAAATGAGGTGCAGGTTTCTACATATCTTCCTTTTACAGGTTACTCATGAGAATCTGAAAATCCCACCTGAAAAGACATAAGACTAGAATTTTTAAGAGGTCTAAGCTGCTCAGCTCTGAAAGCCATTGAGGATTGAGCACTGACTCCTTCAGGGTCCTTTCTGAAAAAATCTCAACCTATATCTTTTAAGCTGCCACAGGTAAAAGCTTACAGCAGCTACAAACGACGGTTTGACAATGGGGAAGAAAAGATGATAAAGATGGCAATGGCAGTAGTCGGAGGTAATGCTTCTGCATCTTCCTACAGACCCAGTGAGAAAGCAGCTTTTGATGGTGGCCTCAGAAGCAGCTTAATCGTCTGCACTGGGGCATGAAGCAGCTGCAGCGTGGACTGCCACAAAGGAGGAAACAAATCAGGAGGAATAAAATAAAGGAAAACAGATAGAGAAAGCAGACTACCATCTAATTATGTCCTTGGTGGAAGAGAAACTCAGAGAATTATCAAGATGAAAAAAGTTTTAAGTCAGCACCTTTCCCAATGCAAAGCAGGGATTTGAAGCTGATAAATACCACCTTACCAACCTACAGCATTTAGTTCTCTTCCCTTGGACTCCCAACTGACAATTACATGAAGGGGAACCAAACTAAAAGATAATGCTTGGCTTCCTTCAAGCCTAATTTCACCATGAAACAGATACAGGAAGTAAAATAACATCATTGCAGATTTGGTAATTCTATATTCAAAATGGAGCATTGCTTCCCTGAGACCTGATTTTAAAAGCTGTACGCACATCCACAAAGGTTGTGCACCAACCCCAAATACTGTACCACTGCGTTCATTTAAATAAATTCTTATCTAAAGAAAGCATTACAGAAGAAAAAAAACATATTAAGATACTAAAATATCACTTCAAGCTGTTTTCATTGAAGCCATCACCAAGATACCAATCTAGAGTGCTAACTGGTCCACAAAAGGCATAGAGAAACTTTTCACTTTAAAGAGAGTACTTCACATGAAGGTTAGTTTCAAAGAAGCAGATTCAAAGCCAGAACATTTTACAATGTAACCAAACTTTTTATTTTTGAAAATATTTTGGTCTGAAGCTTTGCTGAATTCATTTTGTTGAATCAAAAGCCTGGTGAACCATTTAATTATTTTGTCTCCACAACATACAGTCATAAACTTTGCTGCTGCCTCTAATTTTGTCCATGTCCTGCCTCTCCTCACCCATCTCCAGAAGCAATGCAAGGAAAAAATTAAATAAATTGTGTTTATATATTAAATAATCTTAAATTATATATAGTTTTAACTATAGTTGCCAGTTATAATCTTAAATTATATATAGTTTTAACAGTTGCCACAAGTGAAGGTGGCATCAGTTTATTCCATACAAAGCACAACACTGCACATGCATTCACATACACATAAAAAAGTAAACACTTGGGTCTTGCACAAACTTTGGGCAACATTAGAGAGTTTGTAAAATACAATAAGCATTAAAGTAATGTGCAGTTTGATTGAGGAACCAAAGACACCTTGAATGAAGACAGTTCAACGCAATTGCAATTGATTTTGTGTCATTGTTACAGTTTACAGTTATAGAAACAGCAGGTATGTTGACACATCCTGATTCTTCTTACTCAATCATTCACATTTAGTTCTACTATTTGTAAACAAGCAACATGTTTCACTCCATTTTCCATCTTACTGCATTCGGATGCTTAGTTACTGTCCCCACATGGAACGAAAGCTTAACAACAAAATTGTCATTTGCTTGACCTTGCCTCTGTATCCAAAGTTGGAACATTTGGAAGAAGCTCCTTGTTGGTAGACCATTACTTCCACCGGTCCAAAGAACTCACTAGTTCCTGGAGTAAAACCACAATGCTCAAATGTATCATGTCACACATTCATAGGGCAGTGAGAAAGTAAACCTGGGAAGGAGACTTTTTCACAGGATCAAGCAGGAAATAAAGTGGGCCACAATGAAAAGCTCAGATTTAGCCACCAATACCTGAAAGAACAGCAAAAGGCCAATAATGCATTTATCTTTCTCTGGGTACATTCTTCATTCCCCAATTTTATCCACTGTGGAAGTCTTCAAATTAAAAATACCTCCTCTAGACCTCCTATGTAAAGAAGAAAACCCCATGTCTCACAGACATATCCATTACATTCAAACGTGTCTAAACGTTAATGTATTTCCTCTCAAACACTCTCCTACAGTTTACCAAACCATTAGGATCTGAGCAATAAGATCCATCAGCTGTCCAGTTAAACATCCACTTAAAGGGACAACATTGCTGATACGATCTTTCCAGTCTTTCTGCCAAGTTTGCTACCACAAAGAGTGTGTGTGTTGGAATCACTCTGCTCTATAATGAGGAGGGAGCACTGGTAAGAGGGACAACTGTCTCCTTTTAGCAATCTTGTTTCTACCTGAGGAGGTGGAAGGCTGAGCAGCTTTCCTTCCACTCCCAGCCATCTGTTATAAAACCTCATAGAGGACAGTTCTACACCAGCAATTATTATTGATAAAACAAAAATGCTCTGACACAATCTTTAAAACAGGTTATTTAATTTTATCAGTCTACAGAGGAACTTATTCTTTCACAGAGTTACTGACTAACAGCAGTCTTGATCACTGACCCCCCCCCACTCACCCCTCTCCCCAATATGTAGCACATTCTGTGCCAGCCCTCTCCCCTGAGTTTAACACCGTTATCTACATTCTTGGGGGCAGAGGGAAAACCTGACCTCACACAGCATTTTACTAGGAAAGCCTGGAAGTCAGAGGGCACTAGTACAAATACCACAAAAATAAAATTAAGGAAAAGAAAACAGAGAGAAAAAAATCCACAACCCCAAACACAATAGAAACAATACTTTGTGTTCCTATTTTAAGTGCCTCTCTCAATGCTATATGCATAGCAGCTAAAGGCAAGCTGGAAACCAGCCAGGTCCTGGCTGCCAGCAAAAATTTTGTCACCTCCTTTGAACATCTGAAGTATGTTTACCCAATAGATTTCATTAAATTACACTTCCATTAGGAAGCATACAATGTTGATACTCATCTCAAAGATAAAAGGGATCGCTAAGAGGCATGTCATCCTGCTCCCCAGCTGATTGCTATTTCTGGGCCAATCAAGGAAAGGAGCCAGAACAATACTTAGTTAAAAAAATGCAGCATCTCCCCAAGGACTACATACTAAGAGACTGCAGCTCCATTATCAAAATGAGCATATCATTAATGACAATACACATAGAGTATGTTATTTTAATACAACTCATACACAACAAACAAGCTGTATTTGGGTCATTAGCTGAATTTGTAAAGCAGTATTTCCAAGGGTTAGAAACTCCTTATCGAGATATGAAGTTTATAGGTTGGGAGCAGGGAGAGAACAAATATTTTATACGATCCCAAAATACAGTGACTCTAATAACACTCTGCAGTTTGAAGTGCAATGTAGTAGCTAACAGAACAATAGGCTATTCAAACAGAAGTTCTCATTTTAAAGTAAAGCAGAAGTAATTTACAACACCAGGCACTGTTTTGCTAAACATCTATGAGGGATAATGAAAGCAAAATGCCACTGATGCCGTTTATACTGTATGTATCACCTTTTAATTTATTATTACAGTACAGTTAAAAAAAATACTCAAAGCAAATTTTACAAACACAAAAAAAAAATCTGTAGAAAAAAGATGCTGATTGTAAAGCAAGACACTGGGGAGGGAATAACATAGGAGACTCAAATCATTTATCCTATGGTAGGCTGAGCCTTTCCTAGTGGAGAGGAGGAGATATCTTTGTCTCTAAGCATTAGTGTTAGATGTATGATGTTTACTGTGTTTCCTAATCTCCAATTCACATAACAGCAATAAAGGGAAGAAGGCAAAACCAAACCCATGCTAATTAAAACCTGAAGATATAGGAAAGGGCTGGGAGGTGTTAGCTCTTTACAGTCAAGCTCTGCCTCATCGTCTTGCAGCACTCTGTGACTATTAATCTCCAAAAACACTCCTTGCTCAATATTCTGCAATCTAGACTTCAGCCAATCTCTTTCAACATGCAGAAAACCTTTCAGTTTAGCCACATTTGACATATCATATGAACTCCAATTATCCATCTTTTTGCAGTTAATCATCTCACAATTACATTTCCTGCACTTATAAGCATCCAGCTGGGAACTGAGTTTTAATCTAGGAAATAAAAAAAAAGGATTCAGGTTTCTAACAAATTACTTCTAATTAACCAGAACCTTTTCTAGTCATTCCAACCTAAAGACGCCTACAGCAAATGAAAGAATTTATTGTTTGCATTCCTAATGATATTTTAAATTTTCATTTCAATTTCCCCAATGAGTAACTTTCAGGAAATTCATTGCACTTATATCTACTTAAACAAACATTCTGTTAAGCAGGAAATGCAAAACAACAAAAAACCTAGGGGAAGAAAGAGAGATCTGGTATTACACTGAGCAGAAAAGCTGCTAAACAAAGCTAAAGAACCAGAATGCTAATTAATGGCAACTTCCAGAGGTGCACTGCAGCTACGGTGCCCAGGCCCTGTCAGAGTTACTGGGAATCTCAAAACTGTGTTCCTAAATAACAGTTTTCTAGAAATTAAAGGTTTGGTTTGTTGGTTTTTTTCAGGAAAAAATGTCAGTTCTACTGATACAAGGCAGCAGTTTGTAATCTGTACAAAGGTAGTGGATTAAATGAAGCCACCTCTCTAGATAACTCAGGAAACTAAGTCAATGGTGGTTAAACAGTACATGAAAGAACATTGTCCCACAACTTCCAGTGATTTCCCCAGGGAAAGATTTGGAATAAAAGCCATACAAAGCACGCTTACTGCATGATTGGGAAATGCTTGATACCATAGGGAGGTAACATGAGGTAAGAATCAAATGTAACAGTTTCATTTACATTAAGTCATATCAATTTTCTCCAACTGTTTCGGAAAGTCAATGCAACCATCTGATAGAATATGATTGTTGCAAAGTAAATTATACCTTTCATGTTCTTTGGACAGTCAAATACCTGAGGGTTTTCTGTCAATTATGTGGTATCACAGATGTACATCCTAAATCTGTCCATCTATCTAATAAAATGAAAACAATATACAGCTGAAAAACACTGTTCAGAGCTATCTTTAAGTAACACGTAATATATAGGTCAGTCTAACTGTAGAAGTATCTGCTTGAAAAGTTGGTGTTCATTAATGTGCTATGAAAGTTTCCACAATACAAAACAGGACTGCACTAATTGGCTGATTGATTCAATACCAAGTTAAAGTAGTTAATTATTCTGGAAAAGAGTTATTTTTAATACACCTGAAACCTTCCAAAACTATTAAATTTTATATGCCTGCACCGACCTCCCCTTACTTTGACTTTCATTAACTACCTCTGTAGGCACTTTGAGAACATCAAAACTGTTGGTACATTTTTGTGTTTTATTTATAACAGAGGTGGAGTTGTGACTGTGGACATTTTTTTAACTCCTTTATAACAAGGGAAAACCAACAAAACCAGTAGCAACTTCCTCTACCACTACTAAAATTTAGCAAAGTGCAATTCCTGCCACAACAGCAACAGCTTTGATTCCAACACTCCAGCATCACAAACCAATTAACACCAACCTCCCCTTCTTAAATTTCTGCATTTCTGCTTAACCTCTCTATCCAACACACAGAGTACAGCACATGCAAAGAGGTGTGAGGAAGGGATGGATTCTTCTTGATGAGATTCACAGATACATCCTTAGGTATTAGAGTCAATATTCAAACCACACTGTTGTTGTTGGAGAGCCCACCCTGAGAATTGTGTGAAACATCACCAGATATCTACCACCACATTTCCAATCTACCAGTGCACTTTCAGTTGGGATAAATGAAGACCTACATGAAGCAGCAGCAAGAACACTGCAGAAAAGTTCATTTTAGTTGTGAAACTGGTCACCAAAGACAGAATGAAAAGCCTGGGTGACAGATGGAGGACAGTGCGAAAGTGTTTTTTCTAAAAGCTTCTCACAAGTCTAATATGGGAAATTGAGAGACACAATTCAGACAGGCTACAGGCTTCAATAGGATCTCTGCTTGCAGCCATCAGGATCAAAATGGGCATTTCCATTTTGAATGCAGTGCAAGGTATTTGGTATTTCAGTGCATGCTCTAGGTCTGCACTAGGAAATCCCTCCACGTTGGTACACAAAACACCCCTATCCTCACCCAGGCTCCAGATCTCAGGCAGAGGTGCCCAGGAATGGGACAGAAAAGCATTCCTTGAGCAGTTCTGATCAAGTAGTTTTACAAGTCAGAATGGCCAAGGACCGTGGTCTTACACATGCTGTGGACACCTGGCAGAGCTGCACAGCTCCCAATGTCAGCAAGTTCAGGCCAGAATTTTATCAGGGTGCAGTTCAGCAGGGACCACAGCTGGGCAGGCCATGGTGAGCTGGAGAGCAGCATCCCACAGCATCCCCTGAGCGGGGTACAACAGCCCTGAAATGGAGGCCTGGCCATGGGTGGGCTGGGGAGGGCTCTCAGGCCATTGAGGGCTGTTGGTGCCCTGAGGGCCCCAGCCATGCAAAACTGACCATAACTTTTGCAAGATATGATATTAATCACAGCTTGTGGAAAATGCGGAAAAACCGTCAAGCAGAGAACACATAATGGATTTACATCACCGTGGAGAAGACAAATTTCAAATCAGAAATACCCAGCACATGAAGCAGCCCCGGTCCAGGTTAAGGCCAATGACATCTGTCTGCTGTCACAAGAAAATGGTCTAACAGTTTAAAACAGTTTTACTGGTTTCCTGCCCTTGAGCCACACAAGCCCTGAATAACTGGCAAGTAAGGAATGAACAGATGATATTGCAGAGAGATTCAGAAGGTACTAGGCAAACATGAAAAAGAAAAAGAATTAGAAGAAAAAACACCCTCTCAGCTGTAGTCATTTAAGTAGGAACACCACAGAGAAAAGCTCTTAAGTGCAAATCTTTCTTATTGCAGTGTTACTTTCAGTGGCACATGAAACAGCAATGATAACAGGCTCAAAAAAAACTTTGAAAATAAAGTTAAAAGATACATGTAACTTAAAACTAACATCTTTTCCTACACAGAAAGGTTAAATTGTGGGGTTGACATTTGCATTTGTTACGTTGTCAACGTTTCCTGCCTATCAGCCTATGTACAAACAATATCTAAAGATGTCATCTACATATTTATACCAAAGGAGTTTATGAACAAGACCTGTCAGTATATTTTAACACCTTTCCAAAATGTCAGCTTTCATCAGGTATAAACACAACATGTTTAATTTATTAGTTTGGTTTAATATAAAAAGTTGACAATCATATGTCACCATAACTATTGATAAGGTAAATAAGGACTACAGGAAAACGTCAGAAAGTTATTAAAATATTTCTCAGCTTCCTGAATCAAATTTGATTTATTGGCTTTTCTCTGTCAATAAGTGCATCACACATTTTTCTTCATATGGCTATTTTTGAAGTGATGTGTCCAACAGTGAAGTTTACAGACAGACTATATATCCTGGAGAATTTGAATTCCACTTCAACTTCTTTGGGGCAGCGGAAAGGACTTTGTTAATGGTAAAAAAAAAAAACAGCAAATGAACACAAACACAGAAATTTTTTCACCTATATTTAAACATATACCAAAGACTTCTTTTTCTAAACTATAAGGGGAAAGAAACTTTGAATACAACCCTGAAGTTGAGCAAAGCAATAAATTTGTTTCCACTTTCCACAGAAGGTGCTTGATTGAATTCTCTCAAGAAGATCGCTACCATCAAAGGTCCACCTTCTTTGTTTATAATGTCAGGAGAACACCCTATTCTAACTTCTTTCTAGATACTTTCCCCTAAAATGTAACAGAGGGCAGCTCAGCCTCATTTCAAGAATTTCATCCCCCCTACCACTATACAGCCAAACACCTCATCAGTGAGTCACTCCAGCCAGAATGCAACAGCTTGCTCTATAGGGGAAAAAAAAAAGCCTTTATCTGAATGCAAGGATAAACTCCATTGTACAGATTAGTTCAAACACTCCTGCCCAAGCCACATTCAGGCCAAATAACAGCCAGAGGCACAGAAGTGTTTAAAGGCATGGGGTACCAGGGAATGGACTGTTCATTGACAGCTCTCCTTGCTGGAAGAGGCTTTTTTTTTCCTCAGCAAGTCCCACCCTACACCTCCAAATTAGATACAGAGAATAATTTTGCTATTATACAACTAAGCTCATACTAAGATTTGACACTATGAACATCACAAAGCATGGTATGGCATGGCCCAGTCCCTTAAATAGTCTGTAAAATGTACCTGGCAGGGATAAGGATAGTGCTTTCTTAGAATTCACCAGACATGGTGGGTGTGCCCTCAAAGACCTGATCTGGATTTCCTCTTGCTCATTTTGAGGGATTTTATTAATTCGTGTCAAAATCACAAATGCAGTGAGTATAAGTGGAAACCCAGATATGTAATATCGTAAGTATCACCCACCAAACCTTTGTTGCTATCAGAAATTTAGTGCTGAAGACCTTGAAAGTGCATTGAATAAAATGGAAAACCAGAGGCTTTGTTTTTCTATTCAAATGACAAGTAGGTGAAAGAATTGACACGATCCACCATATGTCATCTTTACATACTAAACAAACTCACTGAAAAGACAATTCCCAAAAATGAAAGTTAATGACCATATTTAATTATGCTTATTAGCTATAGGATTATCCAGTCCCATCCCTGGGAGTGTTCAAGGCCAGCCTAGATATTGTCTAGTGGAAGATGTCCCAGCCCATGGCAAAGGGTGTTGGAACTCGATGATCTGGAAAGTCTCTTCCAATCCAAACCATTTTGTGATTCTATGATATTTCAGGCTATAGAAGTACCTGTCCTGGTTTCCTTTGTCTGAAACAGGGTACAAGAAAGGGAATGGAAAATTCCACAGGGCACAGATTTTTCACAAAGGAAGGAAGGACCTCAAAAGGCAGTCTTGCTCCAAAAGAATGTATTTCACTGTATCAGGAGCATATTGGAGTTCTTCCACTATTTTTTTCTGTAGTGTACATGATTTCAGGTTCTATTGCAGAATAGATTTGGCCCAGTTCTTAGATCAAACATTCTCCCTTCAACATGGTTCAAAGCTGCCTGAAACACCAGTATTTGGTTCAGATCTTCCTGTCTGTTTGGTGCACACCTGAAATGGAGTTTCCAGTTAATTTTCCTGAAAAAGCAATTCTATTCAAACTCACACGCAGTAAGTGAGAAGAATTGGAAGATTTTGTCCAACCAAATACCACCACTGCATGTGAAGCCCCAGATGGGAGAAAAGTCATTAGCTAAGACATTTTTCAAAACATACAAATGGCTTGGAAACTGGTCCTATATTATGAGAGAAAGGAACGCAGCAGTTCTGACCTTAGCAAAAGAGTACTTTTTAGGTACAAATTAAAAGTAAAAACTTTTAACATTTGCCCCAGAAAGAGAAGTAAAAAAAAAAGAAAAAGGGAAAATGAGGAGGGAAAGGGACAAATTTTCCTCCTGCTCATTCTAAAATACATGCATTTTAAACCAAGCTCTCTACAGGGCACAAGTGCTGAGCCACCGATCTGCATTGCTGAATGCCAGACATGTAGCTCATGAATGGAAAAAGGGGACTTAATAACACGTTTGAAACTGACTCCAAGTATGGGTCAGGAGAAAGATGCAGCCCAGGTACCTTCAACTGAAATAAAGATCTAACAGGAGGACAACATGACAGAAGGTAAGAAAAAGACAAAAGGAGCACTAAGGGCTTAAAAAGGCTGGGAAAGCAATTCAGGTTAGCAACCCCTAACTTAATCCTGACCTTTCTGTAACTTTTTACCTTGATTTAGTTGACTGAACTAACTTTGTGGGAAGCTTACACAACTGAACCAGAGAGTCTGATTTCTCCTGAAGACTGGGCAGAAAGGAGAGAGAATCACATGGTTACTTGGGGATATTAATGACATTGAATTATGAAACTATAGAAAACAGTCATTACAAATCAAACATTTTCTTTTGTTAAAAAAATCCTAGCACTACAGTTAAGACCCTGTCTTAGCATTATTAGTTTTACTCCCAACTACATTAATCCTAGATAAATACTTCTCCTTTTAAGGATGCTAGAAATTACAACAGAAACCCACAATATGAAAACTTGTTGTTTCAAAGACAGCTGCTAATGGAACAACCTATTACTGAAACTTACCTATATTTCTTAAACAAATAAAAATAATCACAAGAAACACATTATCATAACAACTCAGTTCTCTGCCTAGTTCTATATAGTTAATACACATTACAGTGCCAAAGAGCTGTAGTCATGGGAGAGAAATCCCTTTGTGCTAGGCACTCCACAAATAGGGATCCCCATGACAAAATATCTGCAGTTACATGTCCCAAAATACCAACCACCATAATGGAAAGGAACTTTACAGATTTTTAAATAAGATAATTTACTTTGAAATTAATGCAATTATTCTCTCTTGAATGAAATAACTACCTTTTTTTTCTAGTTGGTGATACAGCCTAGCAAAGGTTACAGCTTGATTTAAAAATGGCTCAAATCTTCTCCTCAGGATTCAGCGAAAAGGAAGGTGTTAAATTCATAATGCAGGAGTATTTTCTAACTATGGCCCAAGCCAAGACCCACCAGACACAATACAAGCCTTTTCTTTGACTTGCCAGAATTCACATTTGAATCTTTAGTGAACAGGTACAAAGCCTGCAATTGCAATTCAGTGTTTTCCACGCTGACCAGGAGGGTGAGTTGGCAAACACTACCCTTATTCATTCCAGTCTTAACTTCTCGGAAAATAAAAAAAACCAAACTAAGGGCATGTTGGAAAGTTGTGGGGGTTCTGAAAGTAAGCACAAATGCCACTCAATGGGAAACATGCAGAGCCCACACACACACTCCCCATTTTCTTTCTCTTTATACACCAGGCACCACATATTTAGTTAGCAAAACCCTTTTTTCATTACACCCATCAGAAATGGTTAAATGTTAACACAGAGGGAAAAATTATTCTGTTCTACTGCTGATCCCTGAAGCCACCTGCTATATTCCTTTTTACTATCTGTTCTTTATATTTCTACTGTAATTTTCATTGATCACCTCTTTTAGGAGTGAAACCTCTGTAGTATTCATTAAATATTGGAAAAGGCTTATTTTCCTAGCACTAGCACCCTAAAGGCAGTTTATAAAAAGCAAATGAAAAGTAAGGGAGGTGCTGTATTTGATCCACTTATTATAAATGTATACAAGCATTAAATTGTCAAATGTACAACTTTAGATCCTCTAGCCTTTGCAGGGATTTCCTCCCTAACTGAGTAAGAACAGCAAGTTTAAACAGACTTTGTGGCCAAGAACCACTTTTTTGTTGAGGTTTGTACAGCAACTTTAAGGAAAGCTGGCTGTACTTAGACTACTAAACGATTGCAGAGTTGGTAAAAAGTTACCAAACAGAAGAACAGAGATATTCACACTTTTTCCATATGTTTCACATAGTAAAGAACATTACTAGGAGGAAGGAGAATCACTCTAATAGACTTCCAGATGATTTTTTTTTACTTTATATTCCTTCCTCACTAACTCTTATGCAAGAAACAAGAAGATATTTCCACTGCTATAAAAGTCCATCTCTTTTTACCTGTGCTAGCCAATTTTACAGGACCATAAAGTTCGTTCTGTGTTTATTACTGGTATGTTAAAAAGAACCAGCTTAGAGCACAAAAGGGAAAGGTTTTATCTCAGAAAAAACAGGTCAACACTATGTGGTTAATTTTTAAATACCATTTTTAAACATTTGCAGCTAGAAAATATTAAAGAAATATAGTATTTTTCAGAACAAATTAAAGTCTACCTACACAAGGGAACAGCACACTATCCAACACTGATGACATCTGCCTCAATATCTACTTTGTTGTTGTGTTAGAATTTGGGGGAGAGGTGGCAACAGAAATTTACTATTTCAGTTGGTAAGAAAAATTGGCAAGAAAAAAGGTGGAATTACTTGATTAAATTATTTTTAAAAATAATCCCTGACACTTTCAAATTCATACAAATTCATACATTAGCTTTTCATAAAGCTTCTTTCACTTCTTAATCAGTTATAGTAGATTTCTTGAAAAAGAGCCAGAAATGGAATGTAATATAACTGTATTTCTCTTGCACTGAATTTCAGTATTCCTCTTTTGGAAACCTAAGATCATAAAAACAAAACTGTGCAAAACATAACACCTGGCAACTCTGATTTCTTGTAAAACACACAGAAGTTAACACATAACATCACTAAATCAGTGCTATGGAAAGCATCAGAAAGAAAGAGCAAATACATCCATCACTGTTTCTTCATTTCTCTTATCAACAAATCTAGAATGTATTTGCATTCACAAGAATTTTCAACTGGCACAGAAAAATTTGTACTATCCCAATAACATTACCATAAATTTATAGTCTGTCTCTTGTGGCAAAGGTTTTCAGCAAAAAACAAGGCAACTAAAATATTATTTGTACTAGCAGAATATAATGAATGCTAGTATTTGTAATGTTTGACAACTGTTTGACAACCAGACATACAATGTATTCAGTTATGCAGAGAGGGTTTTTTTTAATGCTTTAATATTTGCTTATGATGCAATCAGAATTTCAACAAGCGTTTAATATGTAATGATCATATAAAATTTTCCCCTTGAATTCTGATTGAGAAAATATCAAGATAAAGAACAAACCTCTTGAAGTTGGGTAGAAATAGTTACTTTTAACAGCGGTGCTTACATTTCAAGTTTCTCTTCATGGAAGCAACAAAACCAAGCTGGCAAAAAAAACCTATTAACCACTCATTTGCCAACTAATTTTTGACATGGGACAGTTAATCAGTCACAAACAAAAAGTTCACCATTTACCAGATGGCAACTTCACTATAAAGGGAAGCTATTTTTGACCATGGCAATTAGTCTTCTCATGTTTCAAACACTAAATTCTATTTTCACATTAATTTTTAAATCTATGTGGCTTTAACTTAAAATAAACTGTACATCAAAAGAATGGAAAATAAACAGCCAGGAACACAATTTGACGAATTGGATTTATTTAGTTTATTTAGCTAAACAGGGTCCATTGGATCTCTTTAATAGGCTGACAGTTGCACTGGGCTGGTTAATAAAACATTCAACACAGTATCTTCAGCCAATATAGAAATGCAAATCCCACCAGAAATATTTTATTCATGAAACAGTAATTTCAGTTACTACCAAAGGAAAAAAAAAAAGAAAAAAAGAAAAAAAAAAGGGGATGGGGGGGGTGGAGAGACCGACACTTTCTTTGCAAATAAACAGCGCCACCCAGCGTCACTGCCGGGAACCACAGCGGGACAGCGGGAAGGGCTCAATTAATCCTCCCCCGACTCAAACCAAACCCTCTCTCTGTTTCGTGCTGTATCAGTAGCACATGTCTCTCCCTATTTGGCAGTCAAATGCAAACTATCCTCGCTCTAGCTGGGGAAAAAAAAAAAAAGAAAAAGAAAAAAGTAATAACATGTTAAGGAACTCGAGAGTGCAGTTCTAGCCTGGAAAGCAAACTCGTTCAAACGGTGGGGGGTTTGCTCAGTTTGTCTGATTTTTGTAATCTTTAATTGCAAGGATCTTGTAATCTTTATGTTTCTAACTTGTGATAGAAACCAAATCAAAATTCTACTTAAATGAGCGCAGGTGAGCAATACAAGGAAGTGAGAGTGAGATAGACTCTGTTTTGCCCCATTTGCCATTGCATCCCACACCTATGTTCCAACTACAGAACCTTTATTACTGCTGCTATCAACAGCAGGACAGTGACAGCTGCTTCTTTCTGCATGCCAGGTAGGGGAGTATCACTTGAGTAGAATCAGAAATCACTGAGGAAATGGGGAACAATACAGCCTTCATTCTTCTGACCCCACACCAAAACAGCATTCACCTTCTGTATATTAAGTCACTTTACTCATCAGCGGGTTAGGAGTAATTTTGAGGGGGCATGGCTTCTTCCACTCTCTGTTAGAAAGAACAGCAAGCATACTTAATTCTACTACTTTGAGAAGTGGAAGTTTTAACACAAGAGCAATCTCCATGGTAAAGAGAGAAATTACAGTTCTCTACCCAGGAAAGGCTGGTGAGGGCTGGCATCCAGATATGTCTACAAACTGCCACGTGAGAATGCACGTTCAGTGAAAAAGTCAGAGCTGGTATCACACCGAATTTCTATTACATGTCTGAAAACACATTTTACAGAAGGATTTCATTCTGCCACAGACCACTTTTCAGCCTTATTTAGCACAAAAACATTTTGTGTGTGAAGGGAGAAAGAGGCATGAATGCTCACAGTGCCCTGTATGAGTCAATATGTCTTACATTCACAGCCCCCAGCCACACACAAGTTATCAGATTCACCAAATCACTTCCTGAAAACACCTTTATTTGTAATCATTCAGCCAAGTCTAAGCTACACAAACTAGTTTTTCTTAAAATCATGTGCATCACCTCCATCACAACTTGCTGAAGGACCAACAAAGAGATGACACAAAACTCATCTGTCTTAGCTCTCCCTACGTGTTAGCAGATCTCTAGAGACAGAAACGGAATTTCCTGTGAGCATCAAGGTGCAGTTGGTTGAGAGAAGAGCTAAGGAATTTGTTTTACAGACATTAAAAATATGCTGCTTGGTTGCCCTTATCCAGCATATTATCCCTTCACACACCATGTTTTGAGATGCACTTACTGGTCAAGCATGGGATGATTCTTTGTAAGCAATACCTACAGAACTAAAAGCCCAGGAGGTAAGGTGTGTTCCACTGGTCTGGCCTCTCAGCAGTCTCAGTTAAGATGATCATAACCCTTTAGGTTAATTACAAATTAAGCATGTTAATTCCCATTTTTCACACTTTCCTCCACAGAAAAGCATCTCATCACTAGCAAATGCCATTATGAAATGAATTTCCTTCTTTCTTCATACTTTCACACAAAACTATAAAAAGAAATTTAAGACAAATAACTTAGGGCACATTTTTCACAGGGGTTCTAAGTTATACCATTTCCTAACCTTCCATCAAAACAGCATTTTAGGACTTGAATGTTACAAGGAAAAAAGAAAAAGAAAGAAAAGAGAACATTCTCTCTTGTATCACTTTTCCCCCATTTAAAATAAAATGTCAAATGCCTCCATCTTCTGCCACCACAAACCCACCAAGGCGGGGACACGAGTGAAAACAAGCTGAATCCATGTGGAATTTGCCTCTATAGAAAAGAAGCTGGCCTAATGCTCACCTGCAGTCAGGCAGACAAATATCATATCAGAAGTTATTAGAAAAGTAACAGAGGAAAAAAACCAGTACCTCTGTAAGGAGCAGTTTGAGTACAGTGCAGGACTGATTACTTATCTCAAGACTGTGACAGTATCTACAAAAATGGCAAAGTGAAGGAACTTTTGTTCACAATATGCTTGTTCAAAATTAGATTGTCAAAGTACATGGCCAGATAATTCAAATTCTTTCTTCTGAAACTTAATCAGTTCAATCTTGTGTGCCCTAAAACAAATCCTCCACAGACCTGTTCAAAAGAGCTGTACTACTCACAGTGAAAACTAATCTCATTTCAGAAGTTTCAAATGTGTCAACAAGATCAGGTTTCACTACAGGCACGTGTACCTGCCAGGCAAGGTGCTCGTGCACACATGACCTGTTCCCATGGTGGATTCCCTGTTTTTAATAACAGTTGGGATACAACACTGAAGCTCTACACATACCCGTCCCACACATGATTCATAACTTTGTAACTATAAAGCAACAAAGCTTTGCTTTATAAAACAAACTAATCCAGTAGTAACAGCTGAGTTGCTGAAGTTTTAATTCAAATTGGAGAGATACAGAAGACTCAGACCATAAAGATACAGGCCAGCAACTTGTAATTTGACAAATTGTGTTCATTGTGCTTACAGCCATAGGATTATTTGTCTGGGTAAGTGACTGAACCCAAAATAGGGGTAGTGGTATTTGCAAAAAGCAGCCAGAACACAACAGACACAGCAGCAGTGTTGTTCAGGTGAGCTTCAGGACTTCAGGTGGTACTTGAGAGTCATACTTTATCAAACGAAATTCCATTGCTTATCTCCTTAAATGTTTTTCAAGCTTAACAGCAGCTGAAATTTTAACAATGATCTTAAACAGAACCTGCAGGAGGTATGAATTGTAAATCTCTATCTTCACTATTGACTGAACTGAAGCTATTGTTAAATGCAAAAAATGTTTAAATGTTTAGTCAAGTTTTGTACAATGTATCTGTCTATATGTCTATAACTTCTCCCTACCCCTTTTCTTTTTTTCTTTTAAGGGTTATTCTGAAAGTCAGAATAATCAAAGTCAGTACCAATTCTGAGTGTTTAAAAGGAATGAGCACTTTCTGCTGAACTGATAATAAATGCTACCTGCAAAACTTACCTCTGTGCTGCCAACAGAACAGAAACAGTTCCTATCCAGCCTCCTTTATTTGATGGCTGTTTCTTCTTGCTGAATATGTTCATCATATTAATTGTGCAATATTAATTTTGTTCATTATACAGTATTAATCATACGAATGTTACTGTATAATGTCGTATTACTGGATTTTTATATTTCCTCATCTATTCGAATGCCTTATACTTCAGCAGTAAGCTTTTCAGGAAAATAAATGCCTCCCTTTGCTTTTTTCTATTTTATGGTGCCCTGACATTGAGCCAGTACCTGGAACCCTTGGGATGGATAGAAATGCTAACAAATAACCACATATTTGTTAGGTTTATATGGTCACATTTTCACATGGACTGGGACAGATTTAGGTCAAAGTTACGTTTATAAAATCTGGAAGCCTTTTACCACTGCATATCCCCACTGTTTAAAGATCGCTGGCTGCTTTCAAGTAACAACTAACATCCGAAAATGCTTTATTTGAAAGAATAAACAACCCCTATAGTCCATGTACTTAGGAGACTATTTTTGCATTCAGAACTTAGTTGATGCAGGCAAGCACCATGGACATTCTACAGCTGAAACAGCTGGGAAAAAAACTATTTACAAACTTAAACCACATAACAGTGGATTAGTAGATGCAGGAAAAAACGTGCTGATAGCAAGATTGTTTTAGGCTTCAGGAACTCTTTCGCAGGTAGGTCCCAAGCCCTGAAGGCGCCGGGAAAGCACAAGAACGTGGTGTGCAACTCCACCTGGGGCCACAGGAGGGAGCCACCACCGCGCACACGGCCCCTTCCCCGGCCTGACGGGACGAAACCCCTCAGCAAAAAGGAGGGCCTGGGATGTGCTCTTGAAAAGGAAACCATAAAACCAAGATTTGCATCTGCACGGTTAAGAAGGCAGCATAAGGCTTATCAAAGAGTTTTATTCTATTTCGGGATGTTAAGTGCAAGGTTGAAAGTTGGCGTTTTGAGCTGCGTGCAGTTGTTCTGCAAAGAAGCATCACTTTTTGCTTGCCCTGTTCTGATATCTCTCCCCAGGGAAGGCTGCAGAGCAGAGAGGTGAGCATCAGAAAGCACTGCTGCCTGAAGTCGAGGGGCAGTGCTCGCTCTGTTAACTTTCCCTGTCGGTATTCACAGTGCTGTGCTTTCTCAGTACTTTTAAAGACAAAATTTTGCTTCTTTCTTCACTATCTTCTTTTTTATTCTGTTTCCCCTCAAGAAAGAGGGCTAAGACAGGGCAAGGCGGCTTTATCTCCTGGGATATGACTTTTTGCAATTTGTGTGTTACCAACTATGCATGTGCAATATATTTATTCATAAAGGTGCCACAGGACATAATAAATAATATTCAAGTGATGGTATTTTGTCATTATTACACATACTGCTCAAGATAAAATAAACTCACCAATTACACATTAAATGCCACAAATAAACCTTAATGTTGTCCATCCTGCAAGTAAAGAGGGGACAGTCCATAAACTCATATTTCCTTCTCCTAGCTTTAAACATGCTGCTATGCTGCTGTTTTCCATAACTGTTTGGGTGATGACAAAATTTCAGATGTCATAAGGCATACAAATAATCACAAGATCAAATCTCATGTTACTGCTGAGTATAAAAGAAAACTACCACTGCCAGTTCTGCATTCAATTTATGTTTGAAATATAGAACTCAATGAAAAAGACTGTACATTAAGGTACATAATTTTTGCAATTAATTTCACAGACATTATTTCTTTAAAATGAAACAAGAACACTCAAAAGCACTTCCATTTCAGCAAATACTTCAGCTTTCTACCTTTAACAGCCCTGGATCTTATAGAGTCAAAATAATATTTCCTTTCCTCTTCCCTCTTTGAATTCGCAACTGAATCATTTTGTTCTACAGTTTCCAACAAGTTGCTATTTGAGTGGATAATAACACAAAAAGAGTCTTAAATCCTCACATACAAACTTATGTTAGTACTTAGAATTATGTAAGGCATATAACACCACTATTTGCTATATAAGTGAGATTTTGTTAAGCACAGTTGTTTTCTTTCAGCACTTTGCTCCATCCTTCACAGCACTTTCTTTCCTTGATCTTCTGCTGAAGATCCTTGGGTTTGGGGCTGTTGTTTTTTAGCCATTACTACGGTTTGTTCCTTCCTCTTTCTCCTGTTGTTTTTGCTTCTTCACTCTGAGCACAAACTTTTGTTCTTGTGATCATGTAATTCCCAGTGATATAATGCATTTCCTCACTCTCGTTTCTCCTCTTCCATAGAGTGTCCAGTTCTGAACTCTCTCATTTTCTATTGCCTGGGAATATGAAAGTATGAATTCCACCATCTACCTATGTACACAAATAGGCCAGGAACAAATACACGCTGACAGCAAATTATTCCACATCTGAGAAGACAAACAGCATTTTCTCCTGGCCCAGAAATTGCTCTCTCTGGGAAGGCACCGCTTGGCCACATGCAACTCCTACAGGGGAACACACGAGACTGCCTCAAAATTTTGATGCAAATCTTTTTATTCCAACATTCCTCAAACTTTACAAACTGCAACCATCTTCTAAGTAATACATTTTTGTGCAACTGTTCAACTTGGCAGAAGCACAGAGGAGTGACAGTCAGCTGGATTTCTTGGCTGCAGGTATAAACATTGACTCCCCTTCCCTGAAGGATTAAACTGCTGCCAGCATCCTGAGGAAATTCACAGTTCTCCAGTGAATGGAAAATACTGCCACTAGTTATTTCTTTCTCCCTACCCTGGAGGAACTGAGCTTCTGCCAATTAACATAGCATTTTCCTACTCTTTGCAATCCCTTTGAACTTTTCCAGGATTTTACAGGAAACAGTTTTGTCTCTATGTAAATCTATTCAGTGCAAATCCCAGTCACAAAAAAAAGGACTGATAACTGTAGCAGAAGCCCCTAGACAAGGGAATCTTGTTAGTTTGCATCCATTACTCAGAAAATGTAGTATTTATAACCAATTTGTACAAAAGCCAAGAAGAATCTAAGTGCAATGGAAAAGAAAACACAGTGACTAACAAATGAAGTGCACATGAGATAAACTACATTCAAAAATTCCACAGACTGGAGATTATACTGCTTTTCATGTTACTGCCCACATTACTACAAGCTGTCATTCCTTGAGAAACAGGACTAAAAACTGACTATTTTGCATACATCATGAACACTCACAATGTTTAATGACAGAAACAACTGAGTTCCAGGGTAGAGGGACAGGAGGCTAGCAGCTGGAATACTGGTATGGGACTGCTGCAAAAAGAAAAGCTGCTCTTCTCCAGTTTGGTTTTCATCTGTCCACATATGCAGCAAGATACACGCAGAACTCATCTCTCACGTTAGTCACAAATATCTTCCTATTTGCCTGAATAACTGCATTGTTTTATTTTAAAAATTCTTAGAGATGCCTTCTTTATGTTATATGGTAAAAACTCACGAAATCAGCTTCAAGTTTTCCCATTTCTTGTTTGTAGCTTCTCATTCGACTGCTGTACATCCCTCGGCTTTGAGGCGGGATCTCTCGAACTTCGAGTTCCATCTGCTCAAGCTGACAAGTGAAAACAAAGAGGAGGCATATAAACCAAAAGGATAATTAAAACAAGAAAGAATTTACCTAAGTTCACAAATACTAAGAAATATTCCTTCTGTACAAAGAAAGATGTTGATTCTGCAATATATAAACATATTATCAAACTCTTTACACAGTCTTTAAGTCAACAAACAAGTGACAAAACTAATATTATTAACTAAAAGAGAGACTATTAACTCAGAGGAATGCCTCTAGTCATTTCTGGATTTCAATTTCAAATGTGATGAATACATTTTATTACAAAAAAAATGTAAAACTGAGGATAATTCCTGCAAATGAGCATAGTTCAGAAGAAAGCCTGCCTCCATCTAGCTCTGCAGTTTTGGAACCCTTTGGCTGAAAAAGGTATTTTACTTATTTTTATATACATATATATATATATATATATATATATATAAATGAATACATAATGTTTTATTTACCACCAGTCTGTATGTTTAATAAACTAATACTTTTTGCTTTAAATATTACTAACTCAGCAGGATTACACAGCCTGAACTGACTGCCTAAATCTGCATCCCAAATTTGCATGTAAGTATATTAAATAGCTGAATCTATGAGTTTAATGACAATACTATTCAAGATTAATGGACAAAATGGATTAAAACATCAGAGATACATTCTATCTTTCAAAAGCTTTGTTTAATTTATTCTTGCCATGTAGAATTCTAAAGGGCGTGAAATACAAGAATATGGCACAGAGGTACAGAAAACCAAAAGTTATAAACCAGGACTGCTAATTACCTGCCCACTGGGTCATGAAGCCTCCTCTACATGATGCTGGCTGTTCAGGAATTCTACTCTGAATGCAGAAGAATCCCTCACCTGCCTTTTAAAATCATTCCAACTTACTTAAAAAGATAAAAGAATACCTTTCCTTGGTTGCTGTAGGCACCTGAAACAATATTTATTCACCTCCTACTGATTTCTGTAGCGCAATATGGCATTGGAACAGAAATGTTTTTAAATTAGGGTCCCAAGCTACTGGTTACAGAACTTCACAAGGGACTGCTAAAATTTATTCCTATGTAATCACTTGCTTACACTTTGAAATCTCATCCTCATAGCATAAGAAAAGCATCTGAATTTAATCAATGGAATTGCCAGATACTCAAAAGTCGTTCTGCCTGATCTATCCTGATTATACAAAATGATATTCAACAATAAACTGTAAAGCAAACTTTAATTAAATAGTCACTAATGAATTGAAACATACAAAGCAATTTTTAATTCTACCCAGTTCTTTGACTCAGGCTTAACTTTCCAAAGGGGCATTAAAAATTAAACCAAGAGCTGGAATTAATAGCTTATTTCTTATCAATTCCATCTCAATATATTTGATCTCAAATGTTCTATAAACATTTACCTCATATGGATATATAAACAGGCAAGAGCAGAGCAGCCCCTGGTATTTCCATTCAAAAATACAACAAAGTTCGCAGTGTGGCTGATGTTATCCACTCCAAAATAAGTCTCCCCCTCCTGCAGGAACTTTTCTGTATGAATCTGCTCTGGACAGCTGCTATCATTTTATGAAACTTGTAAGCTTCACTATTTTATTCTGATTCTAAAGCCCTGGAACTAAGACAAGACAAGAATAATCTAGCAGTTGCAACACTAAATTTATGTGCATTATTAAAAAGCCAAATGTCCAGATAAGAATAACCCAGCAATTACAACACAACAGTTCAGTGATGTGTCCTTCATCAAACATAAAGGCAAACAACAAGAGACAGTTCCATCTTCCTAAAAGTAGAATTTCACTCAAAAATTCACAGTTGTTCTAGCACATGTTAGATTTTACACTCTAAGTGTTTCCCCAGCATTCACCTTTCTTAAAAACCTGGTAAAAATAACAATCAGATACTCCACATTAGATGTAGGACAGGATTACTCTCCAGAGATTTCTTACTTCACAGCTCTGGCTTGAAAAGGCAGCCTGGGAGTCTGAAAGTTTTCGTGTCAGTTCTGCACATAGATCAAATCAATTACACCAGTGATTTTACCCAAACAAAGCAGACAGTGTTTTAAAACTATCACTGGTTAGTGAATGTAAATAAATTATCCCTACAATAATATTTATAATACATGAGAGTGTTATTTCCTAGCCAAGTAGGAAATAAAACAAAATCAGCTAATCCCAGCTTTGACTACTGAAGACAATGAAGCAAACCAGTGTATGAAAACTTACAGTAGCAAGGAATTAGGTTTATTTTGATTTTCTACTGTAGCCTTTAGTTTAAAAGAAGATCTTCTTAATCAGTTCTGTTATTAGCAGGTTTGTTGAAATTGATTTCTAAACCCAAGCCTTGACATTAATCACAAACATGTTGGGTAATTGCTTAAAGCAAATAATTGAATCTGAAGATCTAAAACAAAGGCGTGAAAGAAAAGCCAGTATGTTAAATGAAGATCACCATTAGCATAAAAATACAGATACAGGATTTATTTCTTAATCTTACAATAAATACAAATTTAGATGATTTTTTCTGACATAAGGAGAGAAACATGGAGCCATTAACTCAATTTCTGCTCCTTCCAATCTACTTTGAGTAGAAAACCAAATTTGATTGACCATCCATGCTAGAGCTTCTCTGTACTGCTCTGTCCTTTGTCATGCCAACTTGTAGTGAAAATGAGATGAAAAACATTTCTAGATTTCTTTTTTCAGCTCTTTGAATATGAAAGTGCCCAAAAGGCCTTAATGTATCTTCAGAACATCCTCATGAGATTGTACAGTGATTTTACCACGTTTCTTACTGAGAATACTAAGTCAGAGAGGTTAGGTGCCTTGTCATCCTCACAAGGCAAAACTGCAAGGAGTCATCCCAAGATCCAGCTTTACTGGATGCTATTCCAATGCTCTGGTCTATGAGACTAATTCTGTTTTTAAACCAAAGGCACCAGGTATGCCTACAAACAGTCCAGAGACCTTTGTCTTCCCATGCCACTTTAAGAAATTAATTTTATTGTTTAGTTAGTATCCTAATAATTGATTCAAGTTCTTCTCATTATAAGAACTTCCAGGGCTGAAAAGCTAATTGCTTTCCCTATCCTGACATTCAGACTACATTTCTGACATTGTGGGAAAAAAACAGATTAAATTCACAGTAGCTTAACACATGTTCCTCATCACATATTGCTTTTTTTTGGTCAGTGTGAACCACTAATTCTTGGCTAACATGCACTTTTCTCAGATCAGTGACCCACACTAGCATGGCCCACTCATCCTCACCTTTATGCCTCACTTGCTAAAAGAGAAGAAAAAGATCTATTGCTCCACAAGACATTCTGACAGATTAAATCAAGTAGATGCTTGGGTCTTACAAGCCAAAAACAAAGTCATGGTGTGTAAATATTTAATTCAATTCCTAAAGTAAAAGACCTAATCCACAACTCAAAGTCTGTAACTTTGTATGGAATTACAGTAATAGTGCAAACCTTGCATCACTTAAAACAGTATTAAAAAAGGATATACTCTTCTTGGGTCTTTCATATCCTCAAAGAACTATTTCAAAAGTATTATTTCCTTTTCTACTGTACCATTGTTAAGTATTTTGAGGGCATGTGTGTTCAATGTTACCACCAATGATCCTATTATTTTTGTTAGGAATTTGCAGTTAACATGAAAAGCCAGAACATACCAGTTCCCTCGCTTCTTCAAGCTGTTTCTCAACATTTGCAACCATCTGCTTCTTCTCATCTGAAACAGAATTGTGAAAATACCAATATAATTGTGCTCTCACCATGAAAGAAAAAGATACAATTTCAAAAGATTATATGTATCAGCTAAAATAGGCTTGAGATTTATTCTTAGTGACATCCACATACATGGTGATACACACGTTAGTAATTAAAAAAAAAAAAAAGACTAGAGAATCAGAGAATCCTTGAAGTCTTCTGCTCTGTTATGCAGCATTTGCTAGTTAGGAAAGCACTTACAGCTGCTCCAGCTGTAGGAGTTATGCCTCAGCAGGCACTTGCTGGTGTGTACAAATGCACGAGAAGGCACATACATACGCTAAATGGAAAAAAAAAAAAGTTGTTTGAGAACAAAGGCTTGTCCTATTTATTTGGAAAATATGAGATGCACAAAACCAAACATCCCAATTAAAATGAATTCAGGTACTGAAGAAAAATGTTGTTTCTATTTCCCTACTCCTATGCTGGGTCTAGAACTGTTTCTTTTGCTTCAACGGATGTAAAATGAAATGCCCAAAGAACGACAGGAAAACCACTGTTAGTAGCAGTAAAAATGGAAATTAGTAGTATGAAATTAGCAATATGAAACATGAACATTTAAAAAAATTAAAATAAGTTTTAAGCTATACACAGCAATCACCATCTGCCAGGTTCCCAGCAAGTCTATATCCCAGAGACTGTCTGCCTTTTGACCTGCCTCCAACCATCCATTCATAGGCAGAGAATCCAGCATGAACTGAGAACTGAGATTCAGTGTCACATCATCACAAACATTCCAATGTCTTGACAGCTTGGTTTGTCACATCATTAAAAGGGAGTGAGAAACATTCAGACACTGGATAATAAAAAGTCCCCACGTTGCTTAATTACTGTGGGTATTCAAGGGTTTCAGTACCATCATCACATCTTCCATCCTGCAGACTGCGAAGCCACCTGTTGTCTCAAGGAAGTTAACAACAAAACTGTGAACATACAACCCTTTATACCACTGTTTGTTTGAAACCAAGAGTATCTGGAGACATCCATACTGGTGCTTTGCCTGATGAAGCAGATAAAAAGTAAATGTCACAAAAGTGTCTCCAGTCTCAGCTCCTCAGAGACCATGATGGATAAGTCTATGCTTGCACAAGACTTTATCATGTATCTCTAAACTTCACAGCTTTGTTTTTAAGTCTGAATTCCCCTGCTTCTCTTCCACATGATCTCTCTGTATCTTGGAAATGACACATTAAAGACCAAAAAGGACTATCTGATGATCTTATTTGATCCTCTGCTTTCCACAAGCCACTGAATTTCAGGAGAGAACCACTTTATTAAATGCATATAATTTAGCTTCTCACAGGCAGAAATGCCTATCCATCTATCTTGTCATTTACCTAAAATACTCCACAATCTTATTTAAGGACACAGGACTATCACAATCTGTCCTTCTTCAGTTCCTTCCACTGGAGGTCTGCCTGCAGCGAGGATCAGGCTCAGGATCACCTTTCCTGCAAATCTGGAATCCACGTTGCCACATCTGGTGGATTCCACTACAGCAGAAGATGCAGAAAATATTTTCTGTGTAGCACTTTTAGTTTTCTGCAAGCAGTGTCTTCCTTTAACTCCCCACAAGGTTCTCATGACGGCACCCAGGCCAGAAAATTTAGTGACTTATCTTCCTAACATAAAAAACCCAAAAGTAAAGAGAATCTGCCAGTTTTTTCCCCCACATGTTTCTATTGTCCTATCCCAAAACACCTCTGTTCTGTCCTTCATTTGGAAGTTAGCAAGATGACAATGGACAAAAATAAAAACAATGGAAGGTATGAAACATACAATACTATTTTATTGAAGCTGAAATAAAATTTTAAAATATAGCAGCAGAAAATAAATGTACTATAGCAATTTCAGTACTTCCCCGAGTTGTCCTGGATCAAAATTCCCATACATGTTTGGTAACTTGAAATTTAGGGATATAATGTTGGGGGGTTTTGGAAGGTATTTCATGCAGAAAAAATTCTGCTTGTACTTGTGATTACAAGAACTACTCAGCACTCCCCTGGCCAGTAAGATCTTACCAACCCACAGAGAAATTAAGCTACAGACCTTTTGTAGGGAAAACTCATTAGTACACAAGGTCTGGCTAAAACTGCTTCCATAAAATTAGGGAGGGCAAGGGGTATTCAAATGATCTCCAATTGCTTAGTTAATTAAATTTTAACCCAACTCCAGACTTTACCATTGACCCAGATTTACCAATACATAATCACCCAAATGGTGACCAGAACAGCTGCTGGGACTGATGCTTTTTACAACAGGCCTTTGTTTTTTCCTTCAAGTACAGATGTGCAAGCAGGCACATGGCAACATCCCAGCACTGTAGCTTTGGAGCAGGATCTTCACAGACTTCCAGAAAAGAAGCTGAACTCATTGCAAATGCTGATCCTCCAGGGCACACCCTACTGTGTAACCATGGCATGGTCTTCAAAGCATTTACTTGCAGCTTTAGTTTTACTTCCATGATTAAGCAAAGGAAACAACTTATTTCACAGCCAGAATCTCCACAGGAAGGGGGGCAAGATATTCACAGGATGACTTGCTCAGAGACTGAAAGTGAGATCCAAGGGAGTTCCTCTGGATGAAAGAAGGTTGCCACTAATCAAGTAGATCAGGACAAACAAGTTACACTCCAATTAAAGATCCTCATATTACTAACTGTATTAGTCCACTGTGACTTAGTACTGTTTTCAACCTGCCTACTCAATCATTTCCTTAAATACACTTCCACATAAAATGAAGACTTTTTGTCTTGATTCAGAATTCAAGTATCCTTTAAAGGAAATAAAAAACAGTGCTCCATCAAATATATCTAAATTTTATTTTTTCTCTACATTGCTAGACAGAATGTCCTAAAAGAAATATTCCTTGTACCTCGTATAATTTAAGTGGTGAAATTGACAAACTATGAATAAAGACCAGAAACAAAAGTGGGTTTCTCCTCTGTGTAGGATCAGAAAGAAAGAAATCTGTTCTCGGTTTGTACACAAGGTTGTATCACTCTCTTAAAAGAAACAAGCTTTCACTACATTTTCCTCAGTTCTTTCAGCTTTGCCCTGGCATGAATAAATTTTTTTTGTCCCCCAAAAAAATTTTTTTGTCCCACTGCAGAAAGGTGGAAATTAGCCTAAAAGGGCAGAAAAATTCGACACTGATTTGATCTCAAAGCCAATCAAGAGATCAAAAAAACTTGAATCAACACTGAGTAGCTACATTGCTTGTGAAATTGCTTTTTTTTTTATTAGTACATGCTGAGGAAGAGACTGAGTAACAAAGGGCTTCAGTTCACAGACCACTGCAGATGTTGCTGTGCAGGATCGGGTGGTTACACGTTCACCACTGCCAGAAGTTACTGTCTGACAGCAGAGATACATGGAACAGTACATGCATTTCTCTCTTTGGGTTATAACACTGCGTTCAAGAGGCATAACACAATGAGCCAGACACAAAATGGAGACAGTAAACTTCAGTACAGGAGTACAACAGAAAATTAAAGGTGTGACTTTCTTCAGCTAAACCTGTTAGAGACTGAAACACAGCGCTTTGATTGCCCAGCAGAAAATGCAGGTATCAAGTATCAGAAGAATGGCAGCACTCGAGCCCAAAACCATCACAACCCAGAGGCTACTGTGCTGGGAATAGACTAAGTATCATCATTTGTGCTGATAAAACTCTCATATCAAGCAATCAAAATTTGCATGAATTTTTGGTCAAATCACAAGACAGATGTTTCTCTGAAACACCAAGGATCATTAATAAAACACATCAGTCAATGATCTTCATTCTTCAAAGACCTGCAGCAGCATCACAGAAAAGCTATTTAAAAGGCATTTCTCTATTTATAACTTTCTTTAATCCTCCAGGTGATGTCTGCCTCAACAGAAGACATTTCTTCCCAAGACGTCCTACTGTCCCTGCTGCTTATTGTTTCTGTAGTATCAGAGAGCCTTTGTTACATTTCTTGCTGAACTATTTATGCATTTGTGACAACAGGATTGTTTGCTGAGCCATCATCCTCCCAGAACACACGACAGCATCATGTCCTGACAACACAGAATGCAGGAATGTTACAAAAAGAATAAACCAGAATTTCTCCAATACAGCAGCAGGTCCATCTTGGGCAGCAGAGGGAAATAACCAGTCACTAGACTTCAGGAGATCTCTCTTTATTATGCAGAAGTAGCACAAGTCCTTACACCTTTCATCCTGCTTCTTCCAGCGTGGAGAAAGAAGGGCATCAGCAATCTCTCTCAAATCACTGCTGCTGAAAACTGTCACCTCACATGCCCCTCCCACCTCATAATCCTCTTTTTGAGGCTCTCCCAGCCATTGTCACAAGAACTAACTGGAACTTCTGGTGATGAAGAAGCAAAGATCTTGCAAATATTCCTATTAAGAAACAAGGGAAACATTTGTATTTAAAATATTTCTGATTAAAGTGTTCAGCATAATCAGAGATTTTTTTTCCAGGTGGTCAAATGCTCCTGTTAGCTTTGTTTTGAAGTCATATGAAGTGTTTTTTTCTGATGAGAGATAAAACAGCCCCGGAAACAGAAGCAATACCTCAGTCATAAATGCTGCTATAATGCAAGTCAGTCCAAACCATGTATGACCAGTCTCAAATACTAACATGGAAAAGCCACCTCTCAAAAAAAAAATTTTTAAAAATTAACTTTTCTCTTATCTTGACTCCATTTAGCCGAGTACCACATTACTGGTCCTGCAGGGAACATGCATTCTTTCTCCTATGAGAGGATGGCAAATTCTAAAAAAAAGCAACCTTCCAATGGTGATGAGAATGGGTGATGATTTCAAAGCCTGCTGCTTCTAGGCTATGTCACTGTTTAAGCCAATACTCTTTAAACATCTTGTATTTAAGCTCCAAAATCTCCCTAAGTGAATAAGGGAGACCATTTTAAGGAGAGGATTATGGAAATCCACTACTATTATTCAAAATATTCTTCCTACTATTGAACAAACTCTGATGACTTCCAAAATCTATACAATTAGGAACTCAAATCTATATTCTTTACAATTAGGGAATTAAATCTCTCTTCTTTTCCTATAAATCAGTCTAGCACTATTGATTTTCAGAAGATGAGCCAGTAGTGTATTTATGATTTTCCCTATTCCTACCAGAGGTCCTTAAATTCAATGCTCAGAAGTGAAGAACCCTTTGTGAAGAATTCACTGCATCCTCTCAGTAAATTGTTCCAGTGCTCATTTACAGGTTAAATATAATTTCTGAGCAGATTAAATTACACTGGTTCTAAAATTCAATCACAGGAACTCTCTGATTCTCTCCTTTCTTCATTTTGTATGTTTCCATTAGAAGATAAACAAAGCTTTCTACCTCAGCTGCAGTTTCTGACTGAATTATCTCCTTGTGTCCTTTCTGTTAAGCTCACAAGCAAAATAGCTTTGTTAAGCCAAGCAAAAGGCAGACTTTCCTGTCCTTCAACCATGGAACTGAACCATAATGTCTTAGAAGACTTTCTAATTTCCTAAGCTTAGAATTGGACACAACATTACAGAATCAAAAAGACTTTCACTCAAAATCCCCTGAGATCACACATTTTAGTTGACCACCTACCTCAAATCCTGTTTAGAGTCACTACTTCATCACTTCATGATGCATTTCCCACTCTAAAAGTAGGATGTTATTCTTTGGTCCTGGATTCCTTTAGTCATATGGCAGAATATACCATTAGCTTGTGTTTATTTCCTCCTTACAGAGTATCCACTCCTACGGTAAAGTATCCTACACCTTTGGGAAATATGCATAAGAAGCAGAGGTAAAAATATTAAATGAGCTGGAAACAGAAGAGGCATTAAGCTGAGCTACAGGAGGAACAGATGAGAAAACCACAAGTGTCAGCTTCCCTCTGTCTCACACTTGGAGCTCTGTACTGGGGCACTGATTCCTATGTGCTGGAAGATTCAGATGGCCTGATTAATGAGATTACAATTTTCATCTTTCTATCCTTACACTCTCACAGACAGTACTGACTCTACTGCAGGGATACATCACGAATTAGACCATAAACGCTGCAGGCTACTGACAAACACACTAAAGTAAATGAACACTGATTTCTTTGAATCTGCTCCTGCATGTGAGTCACCACAGTCAATTATCTAAATCAAATGTATGAACAGTAGGCAGCAAAAATACTGATTCAGATTAAGTCATGCACAAAATCTGTCTATGCCACAGGAAAAACACTTGACTTCCATTACTGATGTTGTGGCATGATCACGATTTGGAGCATTCAGCAGCAATGCTGGCACAGGGAACACTCCCCCAGCTCCGCCGGGCCCTTCAGGCGCCCCGGCGCAACTTCGCGTGGCTGCACAGCCGGGCAGAAGAGAAGGAATCACCCTTGCAGGTGACCAGCAAACAATTCTGTGTCACATCTCATGAGACAACTCGCTGCTGGGACAGACCCGGGGCAGGGAGGTGGGTAAGGAACCAGGAAAGACATTCGGCTGCCTCGACGCTGAAACCTCACTAAAAACACCCCGGCACCTCCCGCCGCCGCCCCGCGCGCTCATCGCTGGGAGCGCCGAGGCTCCAGGAGCTGGAGCCGCTTTTACAGACGAGCCGGCCGGGCCTGCGGAGAGAGCGCCCCGGGGGCGGAGAGCAGCCGCTCACCTCCTACCAGCTTCGGCACCTTCCCGATGCGGCCCGTGATCTCTGCCGTGAGCACGGCGAAGTCCTGTTCGTAGCTCTCGAAGTCGGAGGACATCGCGGCGATGGCGCTGCCGGTGCCGGGGGCCCGCTCCGCACCGCGGCGCTTCCGCGTTCTGCCACCCAAAATGAGTCCCCCGCCCCGCCCCCTGGCGCTTCGCCACAGGTTCCGGACAAACTCAAGTGCTTTCACCGGCACGGCCCAGCCCCTCTGTGCCGCCCCGAGAAGCCCTGAGCGGCCTTGGCGCGCGGGATCGCGCTGCACTGCAGGCACCGAGGAGGCGGCGGCGAGTCACTCCCGCCCCGCAGCCCCTCACACCCCGCCTCGTAACCCGCTGGGCTAGAGGAACGCGGCTGCTGCTCTACCGGCAGGACATTGTTGCCCAGGGGGCCCGTATTGCGGGCGGACCGCGGGCGGGCGGTGGCAGCGCCGTCCCCGCTCCCGCCTCCGCTCCGCCCTTTCCTTTCCCTCCCCTCCCCTTCCCACTGCTTTCCCTCCCCTCCTCCTCCCACTCCCTTCCCTTTTCCCTTCCCGCCCCT
The DNA here is from genome assembly GCA_013398175.1 of Climacteris rufus. Classification (NCBI taxonomy): domain Eukaryota; kingdom Metazoa; phylum Chordata; class Aves; order Passeriformes; family Climacteridae; genus Climacteris; species Climacteris rufus. The sequence continues at coordinate 319,665 of VZRZ01005631.1, forward strand.
CACTCGGCGCCCGGCGGGAGCCATGCACGGCGGC
>VZRZ01005631.1:319711-415874 GCA_013398175.1 Climacteris rufus
GGCGCCTGTGCCACTGGGGCCCGGCGGTGGCGCTGGCCGTGGTGGCCGTGTGCTCCGCCACCGCCATGGCCGACGCCGCGCTCTGGTACTGGCCGCTGGACACGGCCGGGGGAAGCGTCAACTTCGTGATGCTGCTGAACTGGACCGTCATGATCCTCTACAACTACTTCAGCGCCATGTTTGTCGGCCCCGGGTACGTCCCGCTGGGGTGGACGCCGGTAAGCGCTGCCTTGTGACCGCCTCGTCCCGGGGCCGCGCGGGGGCACCGGCGGGCAGCCCTGGGGCCGGGCCGGCCGCTCCCGGGGCCGGGACAGTCGAAACTGCGTGTGTTTTGATGCCACCGTTTGCCCTCTTGCCCCTACGAGCGCTCCAGCTCTCAGGCCACTCCTTCCTCCTTATCTTGTTTCGAAATCTTTCCTTTGCCTCTCCTTGCTTTGCCTCTGCCTCTTCAGCGTTACCAGTACACCCCAGCTTGCTCCTGATACCAAAATCGAACAGATAGAAACTTTCTAACACAGTTTTGAGAATTAGAAAGGAGCTCGCTGGACACTTGTCTGGACACTTGGGAGAATTCTTCCTCTAATCGGGTCTGCCGAGCATTGGGTGAACAGCTTTTATTGCACACACTGATTCCACATCATACATCGATGTGTATGTATTACTTTACTTTACATAGTCACACTCCTTATCGGAAGTCCTAATGTGATCTTTTGGGGTTTTCTTTGGTGGTCTTCAGTGGCCGGTGGTGTAGTATTTTAGATGTCTGTTCCTTGACCCCAGCTCTTGAGTAAGAAAAGTACTGCTGTTTTCCATGACTCCTGCTTTGTCAGCCGTGTCCTGCTTGCCGAAGTTACATCCTTTATGTACTTCTCCAAGGCTCTGCTGTTCCACTGCCCTTCTCAGACCGTCCCCTCCCTGTGCTGTCTGGGCTCTGGTAGTGCTGCTTGGCCGGCAGCAGTCGCTGCTTTACAGGAACTTCTCAAAGTAAAACAACAGGAAACAAGTACTGTTAGCTGGCAATGAGAACCTCAAGGTTATCTGCATGCTCCTGCAGACACCTGTGTTGGAGATTTTGCTGCTAGCAGTAACAATTAGAATAAATCAACTTAGAATTTTTTTTTTGTTTTATGCAAGCCGGAAAATGATATGTTTATCTTATGCATAATGCAGTACAAGGTAGAAGTTTGCATTTCCTGTGCTTCAGTAATTTTTTGGAAGAGTAGTCAAGGATCAGAATTATGCAGATTCAGTATCTCAAGGCAGCTGCCAAGGGTTTGTGTTCCAGTGGCATGATACAAAGTTTGGTACTAATCACATTTCTAATTGTGGAATATTACTCAGGACAGAGTCTAGGCAGAAAAGTATCCTGATATCATCTTAGCAGGACAACTGTGTATTCCCCTTCATGAGCAGATTTTGGCCACTATTGCTGTTTGCTGCCAGCAAGTGTCTCTGGCCCTCATCTTGCTGTGGTTGGCTTGTGTGTGTGTAAGAGTTGAACATTAGTGTTTGCCGGTGCTGTACTCAGTAGTAAGCCTTAGAGTGGCTCATGGTGTAAAATGGACAGACAGTGTGCACAAGATTTTTTTTTTTTTATTATAAAGCCCACATGCTAATCTTTACTCTCAGAACTTCACTGTGAAACCCTGCTTGTACAGTCATGCTTCCTGACAGAAGAACTGTTTATTTCTTTTAGCAACCATCACTTTCAACATTGGGAGATGGCTGTTGATACCCAAGAGATTAGTTAAGAGATTAGTTCATTCTGTTTTTTCCTCTCCTTGACACCTGCTATTAAATAGGGTTGGACTATGAAACACACCCTGTCAGAAAAAATCAAAAGTACTTAGGATAGGAAAATGCCAAGATGTGCATTGCCAGTGGAGTAATGTATACATCTAACACTCTTATTCTTTTGTTTAAAGGAAAAATCTCAGGATTGCATGTACCTCCAATACTGTAAAGTGTGTCAGTCTTACAAGGCACCTCGTTCACACCACTGTCGAAAGTGTAACAGGTACTGTTTCTCTTTAAAATTGTTTAAAGTCCATATTAAAGCAGCTTTAAATCTAATGATGGCCTATTACTATAATTTGTTCTCCCAGGACTTGTATTGTGCTTTTTTAAAAAGCTTCCATATGAATACGCATTTCAAGTACTTCCACTTTCTAGTTGTCTGATTTCTATACAGTTTTACTGTGATTTAGTTTAATAAATGACTGTCTTTAACATTTTCTTTATAGCTTGAAATCAGTTTCTCTTAAGAACGTCCTGATGGTATTAACAAAACAATGTAGTCCTGAGCCTGGGTAAATACCTAAGTATTTACCTAAGTAAATACCTAAGTCCTTTTTAGGTTCTAAGACCAAACATTGGCATGCATAGGGAGTAGAAAAGTCTATTCTGTCATCTTTTCAAATGGGAGTTAAATGTTGTTTTGAGTGAAAATTTTGTACTGTTTTTTACTCTTTGCTACAGGGGTTTTTTTTTGAGGGAAGTTGGCATATTAAGTGAAGTACTAAGGCTTTTGAGTCCACTTCAGGAATTTACACCTTGTTATCTTCCAACACACTTGTTCTGATGCAAAGGATACTTTATTATAAATAGCTGTCACTGGAATTTAGTGCTTCTTGAAAAAATCAAGGCACTTCAGCTGTCTGCAGTCCAGGCTACAGTTGGATTTATCTTGGACTTAGTAGGCAGGGTGTCCTCTGAAGGACTCTTAATGTGGTGAAAGGATGTTGAAACATACACATTCATTGTTATTTCTGTAAACCCAAGACGTGCAGTCAGTGTTTTTGTAGGAAAGAGAAACCGACACTTCAAAGCAGTGCTGTAATTTGGCTCCATCATCCCCAGGTTTAAAATTAATGACTTTTCCTTGCATGACAATCTTTACACTGGGGACTCATTACTTAGGTGGTCATTTAAACTTTTACACCTGTTAAGCTAATTTGGGGTGTGAATAAATCCTTAATCAGGTGGGAGGTTTTGGTCCTGTAAGCTGCACCAAAATAACCAGTTTTATATTGAATACAAGAGTGTTTCTGGGGTGTTTACACATGTTAAATATATGAAGTGCTTTTCAGTAGTGTGAGGTCGATACATAGCAAATGAGAAAGCTTTCACAGGGTTTACTGCTGAAAAGAAAGAGGCATTATCACACTTCTGTCTGTGTATCTTTAAATATCTTTTACAAGTAGTTCACAGGGAATTTGATGTTTCCTTTATTTTCCTGGTATTATAAAAAGTTGGCATAAACAGTAGTGTTTAATTATTGTGGTCATAGGTCTTACAGGTCCCATTGTGTGGCTTTGTAGTCTGGTATTCATTAGCAACTAATAAGTTTGAGTAAAGAAGAGGACAGATAACTAGGAAGGATTTGACCTGGAAGCATTTTTTATTTGCTTTTTGTCATTCTGTAGCATGGAAATATAATTCTGAATAGCAACAAAAAAAAACCTACTGTGTTGATCTGTCAAAAACTGGTGGGTTTAAATGAATGAATGGAGGTTGAAAAGTTGAAAACTGTCCTTTTGAGTTTTTTGAGAAACATCATGTGTGTCCTGTATATTAATCAATATTTATTATTCACAGATGTGTCATGAAGATGGATCACCACTGTCCTTGGATCAACAACTGCTGTGGATACCAGAATCATGCATCTTTCACTCTCTTTCTCCTCTTAGCTCCCCTGGGATGCATTCACGCTTCTTTCATATTTATTATGACAATGTACACTCAGCTTTACAACAGAGTAAGAAAACATAATTAAATGCTTAAAATATTATTTAACTCAGGTCTATAATTTATCTCTGGAAGGGCAGGAGAACTTGGTTCTCTGAGAAAAGCACATGGGATTCCTTGTTACTCTTTCCACGTGCACTTCTAGTACACTTTTTACCTGTAAGAAGTATGTATGTTAATGGAGGAGGATTCAGAGAAAGTTTTTTGGTTTTTCATTCCTTTTTTTTTCTTTTTTTTTTCCCGTTGCTTCTCATAATCACAGGAAGTTTTCCTCATGCTTTACATTGATGGAAAAGGGTTTCTTAGTACCACTTTATGTAGAGAGAGAACCAGCTGCTATTTATTTCCAACACACAAGTTATATGCTATTTATTTTCTTTGACTCACAACTTTTTTAGAATTGTGTCCATTTCTTCAAGGAAAAAAAACCCATTGATTTTGTAACTAAAAATAAATGTTAGCTTTGCTTTTTTTAACAGGAAAACATTATCTGTAGCAACAATGAGCAAAGCTTATTCTGGGAAACACCCCTTATCTCAGATCCATGGTTAAGATTATGAGCTTTGATTTCAGCCTTTGTGGTTGCAGTGAAGAGCTTGATAACATCAGCTGAGTGTAACAGATGAAGTTGTATTTGTAGCAGCTGAGTTGCATTCACAGAGAGATAATGTTGGGAACTGCTTCTGCAAAGCTTTCAGGGGAAAACCTGTAGCATTTCCATGGAAAATGGGGGCTGTTCCATGCAGACATTGTCTGTCTGACACTGATCAATGTGTTTTTGTTAACATACCAGAGTCAGATTTTTTTTCAGATTTTTTGGGCCTGTGGAGCTTGCAAGATCGTGATTGTGGTTTCACTTTCTGTCTAGCAACAAACAAATTTCTGAAGACAAAAGAAAAGTCTTTAGAGTATTTTTTTTAATTACTCTGCTTGCATTATAAACCTGTCAGAACATGGACACTTACTTTCAGAGCCATATTTCTTATAGGTAACATGCTTTGATTCATCAGTTGGAATGTTCTAGAACTGGGTGATATTTTTTCCTCTTTGCAGATATCTTTTGGGTGGAGTTCTGTGAAGATTGACATGAGTGCAGCCAAAAGAGACCCTCGTCCCATTATTCCCTTTGGACTGTCTGCATTTGCTGCATCTTTATTTGCCTTAGGACTGGCATTAGGAACAACTATTGCAGTTGGTATGCTGTTTATTATCCAGGTGAGTCTATAGCTCTGTTACAAAGAAGTTAAAAGCTGTAAGTTTTGCATGCTTGTGGAGCAGAAACAGAATTCAGGATTGAGGTAAGAACAGCTGTTTAGAGCTTATGTTGCTGTCTGATTTTTTTTTATGTAGCTTTGTCCCAGGTTTTCTGTTGTTACCACACTTTTTTTTCCCCATTATTTTTCATGGGACAACTTGGACATGAAAATCTAGTGAACTAAGAAAACCTGAGATGGTTTTATAAACTCTCTTGCAAAATACTTGCCCTGTTCCTGAAAATGGGTATAAATGTGCCTGATACATATCTTAAAATGTTTGAGATATTTAGAAGGAAACAAAAAGACACATTTTAAGCATAAACTGAAATACTGTGTGATACTGTCTGAAGTATATAATACTAGAGCATGTATTTCTGCTGAGGGCTAATTTTTGATGTTAAAATTTAGTATCTTATGTTTCAGTTAAATAATAAAAGTTATAAAAGTTGCTTTGTTCTTTAAAACAAATTTAGATTGTTAAATGAAGCTTTCTTTGCATTGCTGGTGTGTATTCCTGCACAACAAAAATGCTAACTTCACCTAATACTTTTTTTCAGATGAAAGTAATTTTGACAAATAAAACTTCAATCGAGTCCTGGATTGAAGAAAAGGTAAGCTTTTATTACAGTATCCTTGTACAGTTACAAAGTTTATTTTCTATATTTTTTTTGTTTGTTTGTTTCACCTCTGGATTTAAACAAAGATACTATTTAAGTTCACCACTGACTTAACACCTACAACAAGCTTTTCCCTTACTGTCTCTGAAATTTAGTGAAAGAGATGAGAAATCATGTAAATGCATAGACGTTTTATTTTGTTTTGGATGAGTTTGTTGAACATAGAATAATATTTGCTTTGAAGAGACTTTGCTTATCTACTTGAAATATGTGGGTGTTTTCATCTGAAATTTGAGTTGTCTTTGTCCCTGTGCCTGCCTGTACCTTTCTTTGTCCACCTCACTGACCCATTCTAAGTGACATCTTCTGGCTCATGCTTTTTCTCATTTCCTACTTTGGATTGTAAGGGAGGATTTTCCTTGATTTTGAAGAAATACTAAAAAATACCTAGTCTTCTCTCCTTTAAATTCCTCTTGGATTTCCTTATCCTTATAGAGGTTTTCACAAGGTTTTTCAGGAGAAATACAGTCAAGCAGCAGAAGCTAAGTTTAGAGGAAGCAAAACTGACTCAGTGTTTAGAAACTAGTTCACTGCTACCAGGTTATTTTGTATAAGACCAAATATTTCATTAATGTCTTGTTGTCTTTCTTTCATTTTGTGTTATTGTGAGAATCTTGACTGTGTGTAAGTACTTAAGTATTGTAATGTCAGCTCTTTGCACAGAATATGACTGGATCCAAGTCCCATTAGACCTTTGAATAATGGTATAATGGAACATAAATGAAAGAAATCCCTGTTATCACTATATTGTAGAATTTGATATATGTTAAAATTTTTAGTGTAAAACATAGGCTGCTATTATGTGCCTTCTGAAAACAGCGTGGACTGTAATACAGTACAGTATTTAATAAAATAACATTATTGCAACAGAGAACTCTCTTCCATGGCTGCTCCACTAGATGTCATCAGAACTGTGAGCATGTGAAGCTCGTGACTGTGAACGTGGGCGATGCAGATCATGCCTCTGTGTGCATTCTTAGAGGAGGACTTGGCACTGCCAGTGTTGAGTCAGGCTCGTGATCCTTAAGCAAAGGATTCTGAGCTGTGGAAGCTTTTGTATGTTACTGAGAAACAGTCAGGCATTGGTCCCTAAAATAAAAGCCATGAAGTAAGGTTGGAGCATGGAGTGGGTTATCAGTGCAGTGAGTTGACTCTGTTGTTAAAGAGTAGATGGGGAGTGACAGGGATGGGGGACACCCAAACAAGACATACTGCTAAATGCCGTGATTGTTGCAATTAGTTTCTAAAGTCTGGCTTGGTATAGCAGGAATTTACTGCTCTTGCATTAAAATAGTTGCTGTTAGGTCCCATGGGCCCATACAGGTTTTATGACCTGGCCTTTCTAATATTTGCTGCTTGATTGTAGTTTGTAGGGTGTTTTTATGGACTGCATTTCTTCATTATTTTCTAGGCCAAAGACAGAATCCAGTACTACCAAACGGGTGAGACCTTTGTTTTTCCCTATGATATGGGAAGTAAATGGAAGAACTTCAAGCAAGTGTTTACATGGTCTGGGATTCCTGAGGGAGATGGCCTGGACTGGCCAGTTAGAGATGGATGTCACCAATACAGTTTGACGGTAACTGGTCCTCAGTGGTATCTCAGGTTGATTCTCCCCACTGTCCAGTTCCCTGCTTTCCTTTGCAGTAACAGTCCAGCTTTTTAAATACCTAAAATAGACTGGCTTGAAATACATGTACAGGAGTTCTGTCAAATGTTATCTCGTTTTTGATACGCTAAAAAGTTACGCTTCTGTGAGTACTTCAAACTGCTAATGGTATTTCCTGTGTTTGTCGAATGATTTCAATACCTGGCTTCATTTTGTGTTGAATACTGCCTAAATTTCTATTTATAATCATTTATAGATAGAGCAACTGAAACAGAAAGCAGACAAGCGAGTAAGAAGTGTAAGTATTTGTGAAGTTGGGTCTGAAATTACTTAAAAATGTCAGTATAAATAATGTAATTAACTGCCAAAAGTATTTCTTGATTTTAAATTTAGCAATTAAACTAAGACTTTGAGTTTCCACACAAACAATGTATAGTAATCTCTGCTTAATTAAACTTGGCATTTTGCATTTGCTTCTTAGTTTCCAGATGGGAAGGAACATGATAATAGAGATGACTGTGCTTCATTGTTAAGCAGTTAATTTAGAATTTAGAGTCCCTTTGACAGCTGCTGTCATTATGCTCAAATCTAATGGTATTCTTTAATTGATTTTTTTGGCATAAAAGTTATCAGCAAGGCCATAACTCCTTAGAATAACATATTGCTGTGTTCTGTTCCAATCTGTAGGTGCGGTATCGAGCCATAGAAGATTACAGTGGTGTCTGCTGCCCTGTGACTAAAGGTGTTAAAACATTCTTCACAACACCGTGCACTGAAGAACCTAGAATTGCACTGAGTAAAGGGGATCTGATTTTAGCCACCAGAGGCTTAAAGTTAGTGGCTCCACACCTTTATGTTTGGTTAAAAGAAATATTGAGATGAGTTCTGACCTCTAATTACCTGTTACCCTTCCTTCCCCAGACACTGGATGTATGGTGAGAAGATTCTCATCTCAGCTGCCGATGGTATGAAGCAGTTAATTTCATTTTTATTCTGTTACAAATCAATTTTATAGCTGTCTAGAAATATGGCCAGTATTATATATTCACCTCTCAAAATGTAGAATGATGAACTCTCTGGCATTAACTTCACAGTTTTTACTCTTTATATCTGATAAACTTGCCACTTTTGATAAACATTAATTGACTCTGTCAGACTGCCAGGACACTCATCTTAATAGTTTATTGAAAGCTGAGGGGAAAGGGTGGCACTTCATATTGTAAGAAAGAGTTACACTTTTAGACTCTGAAGAGCTTAATGATAATTCATTTTTTTGGCATTTAAATCGTGGTCTGTCTTGAACACATCCAGGCTTCCTACCTACACACCCTGTAGTATAGGGATTTATCTTTGTGTATCTTATAAACAAGGAGACATTATGTCTTTGGTGTGGAATAATTTCCAGAGACTTCAGTGTGCATATATAAAACTTAAGAACTGCAGGTCTTGAAGATGTTGAAGTCTCCGGCTGATCTGCAGAGAGTCAGCATCACAACCACCTTCACTGAAGCTTTTACATTTTTAACTTCAGACCTCTTGCTTTGGACTGGACTAAAATTTTACCTGCCAGAGGGTGTGTTGGATTCTGTTGTCTCTTCCAAACAATTGGTAATTCATTGCATGTGCATTTCATATTTGCACAAGCAAGGCTGCCAGCAATTACTACACTGAAGGAGTCCATGCTTTTCGTAGGAGGTCTGAAACCTTCATGGAGTGGAAGTGCTCCAGCAGCTGACTCCAATAAACTTCTTCAAACGTTAAATCTAAATGAACATGGCAATAGTTGCAATTGCATTGCTTAATGTGAAGGTTAGCAGGACATATCTGCTCTGTTGAATGTTGTTTTTTTTTAAATCAGGTGAAATATGGTCTGGGTGGGGAACTTGGTGAATAGTGAGAGGCTAGATTAGACTAGACTTAAAAAACAGAATGAGTTTTGTTAGGAATGTATAGCAAAATGATATAAATAAGCAGGAGTAAAAGGTTGCACTGCAGCAAGATGGCAAAATTAATGATTAAGTAGCAGTTCTTCTGTGGAAGAAAGGTTCAGTCATAATCCTAAAACGAGTCAACACTTCCAGAAAAGAAAAAGGCATACAGCTTCCCAGATGCATGAAGTAAACCTGCCATCCTACTCAACTTTTGCAGAGACGGCTGAAATACTCCTACAAGTCAAAGCAGTTACTGCATCTCAAGAAAGAGGAAGATCAGCTGTAAAGGGTTGAGGAAAACAATGAGAAAAAATAGATTAATAGAAAATGTGACTTATAAGGAAAAGCCAAAAGAATTGGGATGGCTTACATGGAGATGGGAGACAGCCAGGGTATGTACAAATAGTCATCAGATGTATGAGTCTGTGGTAGAGAAGTTTATCTGCTTCCTGTGTCCCTGGTGTGTAGAAAAAGGAATTTTAAACTTGATTTATACACAGAAAGATTCAGATAGGGCATGAGGATGAATTTTCTCAAGGAAGGTGGAGCACTGGCAAACTTTGGAGATCTCTGAAAACATTTTAGGTAGGGGGAGAGAATCCATGTATCCCTAGGCAATGGTGTTAGAAATTACTTAGATGTTCTGTCTTGTAGAAGAAAATAACTTAGGTAAGTGCTTGATGTGTCTTCCAGTCCTGTGTTTTTCCTCAGTATTGGGTCATGTTTTGTTCTAAGTTAATGCCAACTTTTCATGTCTTAAGGTGGAATAAGAGAACGAGGCTGGTTCCCTAGGAAGTGTGTGGAAAAATGCCAATATGACTCTGAAACGGATCAACCAGTGGATGGAGAGAAGAAAAGCAAATAGCCTTCTAATTTTTTAAAATATGAAATGGAATTTTTACTTCAGACCACAATCCTTTACTTGAAATTTTCTGTATATTACTTTAGACTTATGCAATGAATATGTTAGGATGAGGTTTGCTTTTCCTCACAGCTGGAAGGATTGGATATGCCTGTGCCATGGTTTGCATACTTTTTAAACAATAAATAATTGAAGAAGCCATTCAGTGGATTGCCTTCAAGATGCATCTCTTTCATCACAAGTCAGGATTATTTTTGCTGTTTAAATTGCTTTCTGAGGGTTCAGATTTTAGATTTTTTTTCTTCAGCTGCATCTGTTTTTGATGCATGCTGCTTATCTTTTGTATTTCTCTGAAGCTGCCCCTGAAAATCATAAAATAAATATCTGATTCAAATTCCAGATAAAATTTGTTACCTGTGACTTTTAATTATGTGAATTGTCCACCTCAAATAAATGATACATTCATATTCACTTGTGGATTTAATTGTTCTTAGACCTAGAAGAATTAGTTTATAGGCATGGGAATGTGGACTGACTGGGAAGTAAAGATTTAACTTTGTAAGTTGTTTTTCAAGGTTAAAAAGACTTAAGCTCTTGCAATAGGAGTAGTCTGTGCTTTTAAAGGCAAAAATTACAGCCAGTCCTGTCTGCTCCCTCTGAAATCTGAGCCTGTACCCAAGAGACTAGAGGTCTTGATCCATTTTAGAGTGAAAGTAAGCCGTAGCCAAGAATGAAAATTTTCATTAGTTTAGTTGCAACTAGTGATTAACACCTTTCTTTAAGCATTTTCATTTATCATCTGATAGGGATTATTAGAAGGAAAACCTTAAACTGGAGTAACTTGTACCAGCTCAAGGCTTTCTGCACGTCTCCAAAATGCAGCAGGTGGTTTTGTTCTCTCATAGTGTAGTTACTTGTCAACCAGATTGAGAGTTTTTTAAATTACTGTTTTAAGCAAACACCTGGTTTACCTCCACCTACATGAGTTCTCTCAGGCAGATTAAACATTTCTTAAACAATATAAAGTGGAGAAATGACTGCATCTGCCAAGCCATCATTAGAGCTGTATGCTCCTCCTCAGATGCTAACAGAAAGCAAGCTTTTTGTCCTTCCAGCCTGCTGTGCTGTAGTGGTGAACCACTGCTCCTAGGCTGTGTCTGAGCTGTGGCAAGGGAGAGTTAGTGTTCAGTTTTAGTAGTTTGGAAAGCAAGTAATTTGCCTCTCTGGAAAACAAAGTACTTATTTTCTAGAAGTAGGACTCATTAGAGGTATTGGAATGTATCATACTCCCAGTTTCCTTACTAGCAAGGATGTAGCTGTTTTGGAATATGAGCATAAATAAATACAAGCCTCTCCAAGCTATCAGGAGTACTTATAGTCTCAACTGTAGTGGTTTCTGATCAGTGGCTGTAGAACCAAAAATTACAAAAGAAAGCTTCTCTTCATCTGAGGAAGCTGGCAGCTAAGCACCTAATGTTCTTGATTTTGGCCAAGTGATCAGGAGGGAAATGGAGAACTTCCCATGCTAGGAAGCCAGTGATTTAGCTATTGCAATCAAGTTACCTATGGCATTAGAGAATTACTCTAGCACTGTCTTGAGAGCATGGATTGAAATAGGGACCTCATGAAGGCCACATTATTAATTAAGAGTCAGTATTTCCCTCTGAACACTTCCTGTCTGGATCAGGAAAAGAGGAGACTAGACAGGAATTACTAAGCTGCAGGCACAGCAGTTGTTTCATAGAGATTGAAAGAAAAAACATTTTATTTTGGTATGCAATTCTGATATGGTTTGGGAGCCAAAATCAGGCAGTTTAGTTCCTGATGCAACATAGGAGTTGTTTCCAATTTGTTAAGTAAACAAATGTTTATCAATATTCATATTAAATACCTGCCTTATGTGAATCATGTCTTAGTTATGATACCTCATTATTCAGCATATATACACATCTGTACTGCAGACCCCATGACAGCTTATAAAAGCAAGTTGAGAAGATTGGATGTTATTTTAGCACGAAATCCTTCTATCATGGCAAAAAAACGTTGCAGACAGTTGAACTTCTTTGTACCTGTATCCATCCTTACCTCAAATCTTTGTTTACCAGGTGCAACAGTGCTTCAAGCCTGCTGTAGCTTTCTCTAGTGTTCAAACAATTGCCTGAAGGTTTTTTTTGCACCATGTCAGTGCAACCAGGCTTAAGCTACTCCTGTTTTCACTTCAGATCTATGTTGTGGAAGCAGTTCATACAGCAGAAGTGGCACATAGACCGATTTATGACCAATTTACACTTGAATTGCTGTGTATGTTTTATTATTCAGGCAGTGCCATTCACCATCCAAGCAGGTCTATGCAGTGAGGCCTCACTGTTTATTGGATCAACAAAGGTACTTTCCAGGCACTGCAGCAGGTGGCATCACAGCACTCAGCCTCGACTTTATACAGGTCTCAGTTGCACTGGATTTACTGTCCCCAACTGACTTGCTCGTTTTTGTGTCTAAAACAGTTCCAGGATACGTTTCTTCTTCCTTCTGGTTCTTTTTTTTTTTTTTCTCCCCAGCCTCACCTACAATAAAAGACTAAGCCACCACTAACTTTCACGTCACCTTGCTTTAAGGAAGGCATAGGAAAGATAAGCAGTATAGTTACATGCACTTTCAGAGACTTAGAAACCTTTATAGCCTCACATTTGTGACAAGCACTGTAAGTGGCACAACAGTTACCTGAAAATGTCAAGGTCTTTGGGCCCAGACTAGAAACAGAATTGGGTCAGTTGTGTTTACTACTCCAAGCTAGAGCTAAGACACCAAAGGGTGGATCTTTCTGATAAATTTGCTTGCTTTCAGTTTGATATGGCTGACCAAGAGCATTGAAGAGGGAGAGAAACAGCCACTAGCTGTCTGAACAAGACAAGACAATTCTTGTCCACAGACAAGGAAAATTGGCTTAGGAAAGCTCCAAGTACACCATCCCATCTTGCATCTTTGTTAGCACTGCATTGCTTTTGAAATGATAGAGATGACTACTGCAGGGGCAGGGAGGAGGTCTCAGCAGAGACAGCATAGGCTGATGGAAGACAGAAGATAAAGTTTTCATCTTGCTTAAATCATTTTCTAAAGCAGCAGCTTTAGTAAATCTCACACCTTATTTCATGTAGTAAATTCATGGTTTCATCTCAGCCTATGCAGAAGACAAGGAAAGGAAAGTTGAGTACAAGAGCAAATCTGGACTACACTACATTATTGCCTCATGACTGGAGCTCTAGCAGCATAAGGAACAAGTTTGTGTTCTGCAGCAGTTGTGTTCTAGCTGCAGCCATACAGAACCAGGCGGCTGATAATGTGGTTGCAGCAGAGCAACAAGTAATTCACACAGGCTTTAGTTTGATTGTGCAGTTACAATTTATTGCATCCTATATTCTTAGGATTGACAGCTAAAGTTTTCCACTTATTAGGCTCAAAGTCATAAGTGTAAAGGCTTTAACACTGCCATTTCATTTGAAAATGTGCAAAAAACTGATCCAGTGCCTCCTAAAGTATGAACTGTGTTTGCTGTAGACATATGTACTTTGCAAACCAGTTGATGCCTGATTACTCATTTTCATTATAAACAACCTATACCATGTGGCCCAGGATTAAGAGACAATTCACTTCTGTGTTTGCTGAACAGATGTTAGCATCAATTCATACTGAGTTCAGTCTGATTGCAGATCAATCCACAGCAGGTCACAATGGAGTTCATAGTTTCAGCAGGAAAACAAGATTTGCTTTTGACAGTGGGAAGTGCATACAGCTGTCTTTTAAAGGCTGAAGCTCTTGCATGTTTTTGCATTTCAGTTGCAGTCCAGGAAAATTTCTGGCTTTGCCTAGACAGTTGATGCTCAGGCCCACAGGATGTGAACGCTGCCAGTTGTCAGTTATACTACAGCCATCCTCATCCAAAAGTCATTTTTCTCAGGTACTAGAAACATAGATTTAAGTTCCTGCTCCCCTCCACTTATGCCTGACTTCACCGTGGGTCATGTAGTGTCATAGACTGGACTAGTCCATGCAGTTTAAACTGGCCACTTATTCCTGAGTGGATGAATAGAGGGCCTCAATCTCTTTCTGGAAGAATTTAACAAGGTCTCCTCGCTTTGCCTTCAGTGTTGGTGTCAAAAGTCCATTTTCTACGGAGAATAACTCTGGGTGGATGTACAGGTTTTTAACCTATTAAAAGAAAACAATTTATCACATGACACATAATTAGAAGACAAACAACAGTTCTTCCCAGCTTCCTTGAGCTCAGTGCAAGAACTCAGTCTCAGAAGATCCAGTAACTAAACTGGTTTCTGATGCAAGTCAAACTCCTTTTGGCTGGCACAGCAAGAGGGTGAAGCTCCAGAACAGCTGGAGCTCCCTGCAGCCTGTTGTGAACCTCCACTCCATCTCATGGCAATTGTTACTGTTGCCCTGCACAGCCACCAGTGTCTTGGTCTACAGACAGGCAATCAGTCAGTATTTCACTGACTCCTTCGAACACTTGTCCATGGCAGCTGCCTTAGGTCCCATCCTGGCACAGTCAGTAGCAGGAATGAAGACTTTCCAGCTGTTGTATGAGCAATACAGGTGCTAGTAACAAGCGGGATTGGAAAGTACTCACTTGTTCAAAGGATTTAAGGCCAGCCTCTCTCCCCAGTCTGATCATATCATCTAAAATAGCTTTCTTCACTGCCTGGAAGAAACAGAGCAGAAGCAAAGTGGATAAATCTGCCATTCTGTAATTGCAAGACCACAACCATTGCCCAGTCAGGGAGAACTGAGGCTGGCGAGTATACATATTTCAACATTCAAGATTTCTCATATTAAGGCCACTACAAAGTCATGTCTATCTTCTCATTGGAAAAGAAGCAGCAATAGCCCTTGAAACACGAGACACCTATATTCAGTTCCAGCTTTTGCTGTAAGGCTGCTTGCATGACTCACCCAGCCAGCATTAAAACAGTTTAATTTACCAAAAAAAGGTGGACAGCACAAAGTCAGAGCAATGCAAGATTGGACTTCAGAATTAAATTCTGTCTCTAACCCACTAAAAACAAAACCACTCACTGGGTTTTTGCAGAGGTCTTCAAAGGAACCTTTTACTCCCAGTTTTGCTGCAAATTCTGGAAGTGTCTCAGCATCAGGAACCACTATACCTACTAGAAAAGACTGAAAACAAGTAGACAAAGTCAGGCTGCGACCAAGATATGGCATATTAAATGTCTTTGTGAGCTTGCTTGTAGACAGTGTTTCTGTGAGAAGTCACATTTACATCCCCATGCATTTTCAGAGTTTTAAAGGTAGCTATGAGGATTTCCAAGTCACTGAGAGCTGTGACAGCAGTAATTGAAGTACTGATGTAGTTTTTTATGTATGCTGAATGCTCCAGCAATTACTTTTGGCTAATTTACAGATTGAAGACTGGCCTCTGCTAGCATAGGTAATACCACGGTGGCAAAGGAATGGAGAAAACACTTCTGCTGTGCAGAAAGGCTGAGAGAATTGGGGCTGTTCAGCCTGAAGAAGAGAAGGCTCCAGGAAGACCTTTCTCTGGCCTTTCAATACTTAAAGGGAGCTTGTAAGAAAGATGGGAACATTTTTAGTAGACCCTGTGGCAGTAAGACAAGAGGTAATAGTTTTAAACTATAAGATATAAGGAATTTTTTACAGTGTGAGGGTGGTGAAACAGTGGCAGAGGTTGCCCAGAGAGGTGCCAAATGCCCCCATCCATGGTAACATTCCATGTCAGACTGAATGGGGTTCTGAGCAACCTGATCTAATTGAAGATGCCCCTGCTCATTTTTGGGAGGTACGGTTCTATGATCCTAAACTGTACAGAGCTGACCTGACATGCTAATCCCATACAAGAATATAATTAG
Organism: Climacteris rufus; assembly: GCA_013398175.1. Lineage (NCBI taxonomy): Eukaryota > Metazoa > Chordata > Aves > Passeriformes > Climacteridae > Climacteris > Climacteris rufus. The sequence goes on from VZRZ01005631.1 coordinate 335,691, forward strand.
CCTTCACCCAGCTTGCAACAATGCCAGTTGTCACTTGGAAAGTCTACAGGTTTGAGAGCATATTCCTATAAACACAGCACTCGTAGGAACAGATTTTGTTTAAGGATTCTTATATATGCATACATTTGTGCCCTGATCATCCAGAACTTATTGTGGGTGTAAATCTTGCAGGATGCTCATTCCTAACTTCACTTACCTTCAGACTTTCCCCATGTACAAAGACCTGGGCTACAGGAGCACTTCCAATATAGACATTTTCTATCTTCTCTGGAGCAATGTATTCTCCTTGTGCAAGTTTAAATATATTCTTCTTCCTATCAATGATCTTCAGTGTTCCATTCTAGAAATTAAAAGTGGTGGTCATTAGTTCGAAATCACTGTCTTGCTTATATAGGAGAGAATAAACAGGTTTGTTTTGTCACATGAAAGGCATATACTAGTCTACAACTAGTCTAGAAACCACATCCTGGTCTTTGCTTTCTACAGACAGAAGGGGCACACTTTGTCTAATTTCTCTACTTAGCCCAGGACATTATTAGACAGCTCCTTTATTCTCCTCTGACAGAAACCAAGACACCTCATTGTGTCACTTCTACAGTGAAGAATAGCCTTAACTATGGGCCCTAGCAGGTGTTATTTGAGATCTTGTAAACTGACTTTTGGAGCTTTGTCTGGAGTTACCTAGTGAATAATAATCTACTGTGTAGAGGCTTTTATCCTAGAATTCCATCTTTAGAGGTTACTGTGAAGTAACAGGAATTCACATCCAAGGGATGGTTTGTATTAAGCAATTACTCACTGGCAACCATTTTCCTATGTCTCCAGTGTGGAGCCAGCCATCTTTATCAATTGCTTCTGCTGTCTTCTCAGGATCTTTCAGATAACCCTTGAACACATTTGGTCCTTTAATGCAGACCTATAGTGAGTACAGAACATTGTCAGTCACCAAGTCTAACATTCCAGTATTTCCTGACACACACAGGAAATGGTGCCTACCTCGCCTTCATTGTTAGAAGAGAAGTAGCTCATTTCTTCCACATCATCTAGTTTTATGATATTACAAGGCAGAGGGGCTCCAACATGGCCTAAGGAAAAAAAAAAAAACCAAAACAAAGACTATAGTAATAGTAGATACTTAACAGTTTTGTTCACTGCTTTAGCAAGTTTAAAGGATTGTTTAAAGGAGTCTGACATCAAATGTTCAAGAAAGTTGTGGCAATGCCATTTTCAGACAGCCAATGTAGGACAAATTGCAGCTAAGTCTCAACACTTAGAGCATTATTGGTGTAATCAACCACACCAACCACACTTGCCTCCACAGGAACCCCTCTCATTCATTTGCATTATCCCTGGTATTCATTTGCATTTCATCCTCATTATGCTCTGCAGTTAGTTTGTTCACAAAGATGGTGACTTGAGCTTGAATTCAGAATATCCAGTATTAAAAACAGCCTTGCCAAGATAAAAGCTAAATCCTCAAGATCAGGTAGTCCTTCAGGAAAATAGTCAAGTATAATATCTAATATTTTTATCATAATTATTTGAGTAAAACATGTAATTTAGGAGATAAAGCTAGTTTCTTAAGGCCATTTGAGAAGTCCCTGCCCAGTTAGCTCAGCTCTCTATATGACTTTCCTGTATGCTGGTACAGGGTCTAAGCTGATCTATGTCACTTTACACAAGGGATCATCATCTAGTTGAGTCAAGAATTTCAGTACCTGTTAAGCAGACTGGTGACTGCTGCTACCAAGAATCACTTTGAAGTTAAATACCTATGATGTAATTTTCATTAAACTAAAGGCAGTAGACCACCTAGGTTTGAGTGCCCCTTTATGTGGACAGCTCTGGGAGACTTCCCAAGTCTCAGCTCCCATACCTGCTGTGCAGTCTCCAGGAATCGAGGCGGTGCTTGCAGCTGAACTTTCAGTCTGGCCATAACCTTCAAGGATCTGTGCAAGAAAGTATGAGTATTCTTTGAACATCAAGTCCTTGGTGTGAAAGGCCTCAGTTTCAACTGTGCCTATGCTCAAGTCTTCTTAAGAAGGAAACCAAGACAACGGTGGCCTTTAGGATATCTTGACCTCATTGATATAACCAGATATTCAAGTTCACCTATCCAAACTTTGTTCTCAAATGTGCTACATTGGGAGCTCATTGACTGTCAGGATATGCCACAAAGCTCAGAGGCAGCTGCCTGACTTTGAGTGCTGCATTTTCCTATTTCTGCTGCTGTGCTCTTCTTCCCAGAGCCTACAGCACAGTTTTTTGGTAGTGTAGTTTGAAATTGACGCTGCAGAACTTCTTGTTGCAGTTAACTCAGATGAAGCAGCCAGTAAGTACTCAAGGCTGATGGCAATCTCCCCAGGGACAAGCTGGGCTGGCCCACAACTATATCACTGGTCACTTTTTTGTGCAAAAAAGGTCTCACTTCAAAAGAGAACTCAGCTTACCTGACAGCCTAATGCTGCTCTAAGAAATGTCAGGACAGAGGCAGATATAGGGGCTGCGCCTGTTACCATGAAACGCACTCTTCCACCCATGGTTTCCTACAAGTGAAATATAAGCCATCAGATCCTCCAATATTGCATTGCTCAGCTCCCTTACACTCAGGAATAACCTACCTGAAGTTTTTTGAAGACTAGCTTGTCCCAAATGCTGTCATTTCGAAAGATGCCCTGTTTTATTTCAGCGATCTTCATAAACACAGCGAGGTTTAACAGGCAACGTTTTACTGGGGTGTTTGCACCACTCTGGACCTGCAAGGACAAGTATCAGTGACTCCTGGGTTTAACTCACATCTGCATCTCCCCTTCTTGCCTTAGAGGCACCATATCTTACTTCAGTGTTCTAGGGTCTGTCTTCACTACTGCCATTTCTAGATCACCCAAGAGGCAATACAAGTCCATGTTACTGCTGACACACTGCAGCCATAGCTTTGAGGAATAGGGATCCTTTGCACTTGATTCATTTGCATTCCAAAAGTAAGCAATGTTTTTGTCTCAACAGCAATAAACTTAGCCCAGTCATGACTGGAGACACTGTTCTTATGCTTCAGGTCCCAAAATTCTTTCCATCTCCTCAGAAAGGATTCTAAAGAATTCTTCCTGCTAAGCAGTGATTAACTAGTGGTGATGTTATGACACATTCAGTATTAGTTTATATTTGTATGCTTGCTTGGATATATGAACACGAAGTGGATTTAGCTAAAATTGTTCACGTACCTTGTCATATACTCTATTGAGCAGTCTTGGTACAACTGGAAATACTGTTGGCTTCAAGGTTTTCATGTCATCTGTTAGCAGCTTGATGTCTCCTTGGAAGAAGCCTACTTTTGCTCCACAGCTGTATACCACAGCCTAAAAATTGACCAGACTAACCTTAGTCAAGAGAATTCCTAGCTTCATTAGTCATAATTGTCTATGAAAAACAGCATGATTTCCAGTGCCTACTTGTAGAAAAATTACTGTGTAAATAGGTTTTGAGGACATACAGATTGCTAACATATCTTTTACTATAATTTGATTTATAAAAGCTCAGATGTACACATCTGTACATACCTGTACAATTCTCTCAAACATGTGAGCCAAGGGAAGATAGGAAATGGCAACATCTGAACTTGAATACTCAACTGCGTTCTAGAAGGGAAGGAAATAGAAGTAGGTTAGCACTCCCTATACCTGCTTGAGTTACTCTTAAATAGAAAGTGAATAAAGTTTGGATCAATTTGAGTACTTTGAGATAGACACTACAACTGACTGAACCAACCCAGGCTCATCCATCACCTCTTCAAGATTTGCAGCTGTCACTCAGCCACACTAGATTAAAATTAGTTTTATGTTTTGGCAAGGCTTGAAATAGGGTGGTTAATACTCTTGCTGTTTGAGACTGACTCATTGTAGAATAACTTCTATGTAGATGTTCTTGCTCAAGGTGAAACCAAGTTTCTTGCAGTACTATTGTCTCATTGAAATATGGGCACTTAGGAAAGCATCAATTTCTGGAAGTGCATGGTTTACAGAAAATGCCCACATTAAAGCTGGTTTCATGACTGAGGGACATATCCTGGAGATCACCATTAGCAGTAGCTTACCTCTGTGCACCTAAAGACGGACGCAACACTTGAAACAATATTCTGATGTGTCAGCATGGCTCCTTTAGGGTTACCTTTGGAGAGATCAAGCAAAGTGAGGTGTGGCTCTGACTGCTTCTGCTGGCAGTTTCCCTTGTCTTGTTTGCCTCAGTTTGAACTATCTCAGTTCTAGGCTCAGTCACCACATGCATTGTTTTAAGAGATCACAAATATGCTTCATCTTGAGTGCTTTCAGATATGGATATTACATAAAGGAGATGGCTACTGAAACAGCAGAGCAATTGGGAGTAGCATGGAGAATGCTGAAACAAGGCTTTTATTTTTTTTATTAGTCCCTGTGGATCAAAATACACAGTTAAACAACCAATCTCTTGAACAATGAAGCTGCATTTTTCATAGGGTAAGACAACACAAATTTGGCTTTTCTTGTCCCCAGTTCTAAGAAGCTTTGTGCTAGTGCACTTGACTTGTAGTGACAGTATCCCAAGTAAAACTGCAATAGTGGTTGACACTGTTCTGATTTACTGGTTTACTTCTGTATTCCTAGGATTTCCTTTTTTTGTGTGCTGGGAAGCTCCATGGGGAGGCTCTTTCAGTGGGGAAGCATCACTATAAATTCTTACCTGTGGTTCCACTTGTAAAACACACAACAGAAAGATCCTCAGGCTTAGGAGGCTAGAGAGAAAAAGCCACATAAAGTCAGTGTGAGGACTATGATGCTTATAAGTAATTACATACAACTCCTAAACTGGGATGAATCAGGAATTTCCCAAAAAAAAAATTCTGCCAGCCTCTTCTACTAGCAGCATAGCAAGAGGTCTTTCCAGAGACTAGTTTTACAAGTTTATAGCTGTTTCGTAGAGATACTTACAACTGGTTCTCTGATGTTGTTTCTTCCCAGTTCCTGTGTTAGAGAAAAAACATGGCTTAACAGATGTGCAACAATAGGTGAACAGATAATTGCATTTCAAATGCAACATCTGTTTTAGTACTTTGCTTCTTGATACTCTGTCTCATTCAAACAGAGATGTTTTCCTGAATTAATATGCATAACTCTGAAAAACTGTCTGCTGCAGATGTCGAAAGGACAAATTTGAGTGTGTGGAAAGTGATCAGAACTACTTAAGGAATTTGGAAGTCCTGAGTGGAGATGTTTCATTTTATTTGACATAGGCCACATCTTTTATACTTTACCTGTATGCAAGTTTAAGCCTATCATGGGGATGTCTAAGCAGCTAGTAATTTGCACTTACAGTTCCAATTAGACTCAACTGCCAGCTTAGAAGCCAGATAAATCCTGTTACAACAGTACCATAAATTAAGCTAAGCAACTCTTGGCTGTCCACAACACATGGACATAACTTTAGTCAGTGGTTTGAACTCTGCAACTCTGTTTGGCTAAAGATAACAAGTTTCAAAATGACTGCTCATGAAGATATCAGGTACAGGTGCAACAACTGGGTAATGCTTACATTAAAGTGTCGTTGCCACAGAAGGCCAAGATGTTTAGCTGGCAAGGTATTCCAGAAGCCTTTAGTCACCTACCTCAACCTCCTGCAGTGATACAACTTCAACTCCCAGTTTAGCTCCTCTGTCCTTGAGCTCTTTATCAAAGAGATCCATGACAACAATAATCTTCAGACATGGGGTCTTTTTTAACTCACAGTTCTTAAGCAAGACCTCTGCCTTTGCAGGAGTGTCACAGATCACCACGCTTATGTCAGCTACAAGAAAGAAATGATCAGAAGTCTCTTTAGAGGACATGAGGCCACTGACAGCCAGCAGCACATACATTTAGAACATAACATTGGTTTGGTGCCATTTGCATTTGTTCATATGGATTCAGTGTCTGGCTTACAGTGTTAAGAAGATTCCTCCTACCAGAGTCAACTGATTGGGTAAACTTGAGATTCTAGCAATATAAAGTGAGGGCAAATGCTGAGGAACTGAAGAGAAATATCTTCACTAACAGTCAAGATAGGCATTTAAACTTTTGGTATCACCATGAAAGTTCATCATTGTCCTCACTGATTGTTTTGGTTTAGCCATTTTCTTTAAACCTAAAGGAATTTAGGCCTGATTGAAAGAGTAGCTAAAATTCCTGAATTAATACCCCAGCTTCCCTGCAGATGCAAGAGACTTTAAAGGAATTACAAGAGCCTTTTTCATAAAGTCGGTGGAAGAATTGAATTTGCCTGAGCCTGCCAGTTCCCCGTTAGACAGCTAAGGCACAGCTGTGTCCCAAGGCAAGACCGGTTTCCAAGTTTCACCACCATAACTGTTGAAGTGGTTTTGCTTGGCAAATCCTGTTTATGGGGTGGATCCCAGACTGCTGTGACAACAATGGATATTTATTTCCCCATCTCTCTCACAAGACTGGGGGAAGAACGTCTGAAGATTTATTTAAGCTTCCTTGCCAGTTTCTTCCATGATGGCCTGTTAGTTGTTGCTTCTGTAGAATATGCACTAACCAGATAGATTAAACAGATTTAGGCATATCTTTACCCTTCCCTCCTCCACTCTTTTCATCCTACAACCATAAATCAGAGACAGAAATCTAGTCTTAATTTACATGCAAGCCTGTCTGCGTTGCCTGATTGTTTGGCAGTGTGGGAGTTCAAGATTGCAAAATCTCAAATAGCAAATAGTTGAGCACTCTGATTGCAGAATGGTCCACAGAAGCTAGCAGGTCCTCCAGTGGTCTTGCAATCAAGACACTTGGAGACATAGGAAGCACAATGGATTCTTCTAGGCATTGAACCATGTGCCCTACAAAGCAGCTTCACTAAGAAATTAAGAGTCTATAAGAACAGTAAGATTAAAGCTATTCTGATTTTTGCAAATTCCCTTGAACTTAGCCCTCCCAAAACAAAGTTTCCTAGAAAAATCTTTATGAAAGAGTGGAAGTTAATATTTACCTTTGTTAACAATATATACAATGGCCTCTGGTCCCAGAGTGTCATAGAGTGGAACAGCAACCATTGAGTAGGTGTAGCAGGCATACTCTGAAATGACCCACTGAAGAGAGAAAACAGCGGAGCTAAGGAAAACTAGGAGGTGTCAAGACAGGACTGCCTACAGACTTCATATAGCTTGAGTAGCCCATGCACATGGTAGTGGGGGGCTGTGTAAGGAGCATGTCCACAAGAATCAGAGTTGTGAGAGTTCAAGATCATTGTATTACATGCTTGGAGTGGTATGTACTCAGTCAGTAAGAAGGGAACTGGGAAGGAAAGAGTTGTGATTGTTCCTCATATGGCCTGAAGCTATTTAAATACAGACCATCCTCTTGCCCCAAGGTGTCAGAATAGTGTAGGAAAGAATACACAGTTTCTTGCTTACCTCTGGCCTATTCTGAGCAAAAATGCCAATAAACTGGTTTGGTGATGGCTGGCACCCTTTTTGCAGAAGCCCTGATCCCAGGTATTTAGTTCTGTCCGAAACCTGCAAGATAGTTTTCCCCACCACATTAGTGTTCCAAGTCAGTATCCCAAATTAAGTCATCTGTCATTTACAATACTCACCTGTTTATATGTCAGCCACTGATAAGGTTGCTTGGGTTTTCTGTAGCCTAGACAGGCACCATTTCCTAATGAACAGTTCAAAAAAGCAATTTCAAATCTCAGTACTGAAGTTGCATAACACTGCAATAGAGACACTTGAAGTGGGAAATGTTTTCCACTGGACACTGAGGTAACTGCATGGAGTGCAGGTCAGTGTCCATAGTTAAGCACTCTGCCCAAACCAAGCTTGTAAGGCTGTTAGCTTTATCCTTACAAGCAATATTTCTAATATCTGGTGATATTTTTCCATTGCACAACCCACGTGAGTTGAAATAGCTTATAAGCTATATTTCCACGCATAGGGCTTGTGAAGTGACATGTGCACAAATTCATATCTGTTGTAAACAGGCAGTAATTTCACAGGAAAATGCACATCATAACACAAAGTAGAGGTGTTTTCCCCCCAGTTTCTCTGATGCTTTGTGACTGCTGACTCTTGACTGAACTCTACCATCTTCAGCTTCCAATGTTTGTTCCTGCCAGTCTGCCAAGTAAGACTAATGCTAAATTGGGGCAGGGAGAAATATGGTCACTTGTCTCTCCACCACACAGCAGGCTAGAAAAGCTTTTGCCAGCCTGAATTATTACCACAGCCAAGACACAAGGAAAAATATCTTGGAAAAATTTTATTTACTTGTGCCAGATGCCAGATGCAAAGCTTACCAGAAATACGCACTCCTCTCTGGAAAGTTTCATACAGGGTTTTAGCATCTTCAAAGTAATAAGAAACCAGGTTATTATCTGTCAAGAGAGCATTTCTTCTGGCTCCTCCCTAGGAAGAGAGAATAGTTCCTGAATTAAACAGTGCAGGACAGATGAAACGTTATTTGTTCCTCAGCCGTTCTCTCAGCAATCTCCTTTAAAGCATTTCAAGAGCAATGCATTGTTCGGGAAGTCTTTTCCCTTCCTGATTTTGATCTACTTAGTCATAAGCAGAGGAATTTTTAGATGGCCTACATTAATGTTCAATTATTGAGAGGCCTTGACTAAGATTGAGTGCTACCACTTGCCTTATGACATGAAGTCAAGCACCAGCTTCAAAGCTGATGCAGTGCATTTAAAATACAGGAAAAAGTCAGTGACAGCCAAAGCCATGTGGCAAAAAGCCCACCTAACCCTGGTTGGGAGGAGCTGCTGTTTCTCATGTTAGCACCTTAAGACTTCCCTTCTCCCTACCATACTGAAAGGGAAGGCTGTGTACATCTGACAGGAGAACTTCCAATGACACTCAGAGTTGGAATGGATCAGTATTCAGATTAAGCTCCTAAACAGACCATGCCCACAAGCAGAGAAAGCATTACCTCAATTCCTACTGACTGCTTGTTCAAGTCAACAGGAGGTATAAGAGGCTTTGGCCTGCTTATCACCCACAGGAAGATGACAGCTCCAAATACAATAAGACTGATCAATGCTGGTGTCGGGAGCGGTGAGAACAACACTTGAAGTATCCAGATCATTGTGCTGGATCAGTGGAGCCAGAGTTGAACCTGAAACAGACAGGAGGTTTAGCAGACTTGAGTTAGAAGCATTAACTACCTATGAGCCATGGTTACTTAAGTAGCTTGTTAAGCAATACTGCAAATTATTTCAGCTGTTTGCCCCTGGAGAGTCCTGGTACAATACTGAAGCACACTTATGCAATGTTTTAATCCTCTTAAGAGATCTCAAGTCACCTGTCCCCATAAATCTTAATCTGTGCTGCATCCACCTCCACAAAAACCTGAAGCCCAATGAAGTCAGACAAGTAACAAATTCCTTCTATCCTTGAGTAAAAAAATCTGGCTGGAGAAAACCAGTATATAATTTCCCAAATATATTTCCCCAAGTATAACCAAAAAATACCTACAGTTCAATTATGTGAATAGTGGAAGTAAGAAAATTTCTCAATATTGTAAGTGTTCAATAGGAAGGGGTTTTGCTGAAATAGTAAGGGTATTGATAATTACAAGTTTGATACACCTACATATATGTCTACATATATGTCCTACATATATGTTTGCAGGAGAAGCAGTATCTTCATTGTCAACTGCTTTTACTGTTCATGTGAGACAAGTATTTCAGATAGCAACAGCATGTTCAGCAAGAGACACGGCACAAATCAAAACTGTGAAAGTTGCTTTCCACTAGGAACTGGTGACCTGGAAGTCATTGTGTGCAATGGAAGTCTAGCTGGGAAATACAGAAGCAATTCTGCTGCTTGCATGCCCCAGAAATTTGTCTGTCAAGGGAGGGAAGAAAAATCAGAGAATGCAGACTTTCTTAAAAGAGTCATCTACCTGAGCTTTCTCCCTTAGAAACAAGTACTTTTATCTCCAAATATTTTGATATGTTAAAGATTGAATCACCAAGAGAAAGGACTGCTTTTTGTCTGAATCGACTCAGATCTCAGAACTTATTTTTGCTAGTGTCTAAGTAGCTATGCAGGACACAACACATCACACTTTGCAAAATGAATAACAACATCCTTTCAAAGTCCTTCAGACAGAATCAAAGGGACCCAGTCAGTAGATAATACATCAGCTATCAACTAAATCCCTGTACAAGAAGAATACCAGGGGTCCTGAAGAAATGAGTGCCAGTTATCTTTTAACTATAGTTCCAATTAAGTTGAAGGTATTTTACAAACTGTTAGAAAGTTCAGCCAGGACCTGAAGTCAGAATTTGGGCCTCTGAGCCCAGACTGATCAGAGTTAGATTATCTGTATCTGTTTCACAGTTTTATAGTTTTCAGTGGCAGTGTTAATAATCAGCAATCCTAGTGTGTTCTCTGGTGAGAAAAGGAATGCTTTGCCTGCTCAGCATTTGGTTAAGAAAGGGCACCTCAGAGGCTTTTCAGCAAGTCCAAGCTGCCAAATGCACATCACCTACATATCTGAGCAGTACCAACTCCCTAGTCCTCTTCTCTACTCTAAACCTTAGTTACCATGTGCCCTTCAAACTCCCGACCTTGGCTTCATGTACTGAGAGTCCAAAATACAGTGCTGTAGCCAGAAAGGCAGGAACTGCCCTTGGGACTCTCTACTGATGAGCAATTCCAGTCATTTGGCATATTAAACCTATGGGAGCACAAACCTGTTCTTTCTGTAGCACAGCATATCACCCATCTCCACATCCTTTCTTTGGGCCTTTATCAATTGAGTCTGGAGGAAAAAATAAAGCAGAACCTAAAGCCAGGTCTGCTGACCAAGTTTACATTCAAGGAAATGCTAATTAGCAGTTTAGGTTTAGCTCTGCTTGGTTTGGAAGACTGAAGATTATTAATAAAGTGAATTTGGCAATCAGCTGCTCTTGATGATAAATACATCTGGCCCATCACTGGAGCAGTTAAGCAAGCAGTTTCTGTGGGAGATTAAACTTTATCTGGTTTATGATTTATACTTCCTCTTTTGTTCTTCATGAGCAAGACACTTTTTTATAGCATGAGTCTTCAGGCAGCTTGGTAGAGGCATCTTCATTCTCCAGCATCAAGAGTTGGATATACAAACTTTATTCCTTTAACTCAGAGCCCACTACTAGATCCAAGTGACAGAGCAAATCACATCTGCATCATTTGTATATTCGGAGCTTTCTAAAACTTTTCTAGATTTTTACATATTCTCACATCTTTGTAGAAGGATGCCAGAATACTCATGTTAAAACTCCCCTAGATACTGATTAGCAGCAATCAGTTTGGGCTCTTTTCCCAACCCCAGATTGCTAAAAGGAGTTTGCACTGGGTGCATTTCACAGAACTCTTCCCTGGACAGAAAAGTTTGAATCAGCAGTGAGAATAGAGCTATATGCAGGTAAATGCAGGCCACAGGCCTGTACACCTGCACCAGTTGCAATGACTGAAGTGTGCTCTCATCTGCTCATCTTAATAGTAATTTTAAGACAATTTCCTAGAAACAATGAACAATTGGAGGCCTTTAGAGTATCATGCTAGATGTAAGAAACAGAACTGGGGATGATATCCATAGCACCAAGTCCTCTACTATAACTTATTTATACTGGTTAGCATTAACTCTGCCTAATCAGACAGATCAGAGCAAATAGGTACTATCTGTTACATGGACTTATTTGACAGAAAATTTACTGAAGATTCTTGTCTGACCCTTTTGTGGTAAGGATCAGAGAACCCAGTAACCCCAAATGCTGCATGCAGCAGTAGATAAGTCACTGAATTTTTTTCCATTGGGGTAATCTCATGTTCTTACTGACTCACATGCAAGGCTGTTTGTACCAAGACATCTAGGAGGACTGAAGATCAAGCCCTCAAGGGTATGATGCTTGGAGCAAGGAACTCAAAGTCTAGAGAGAACACCTAATCAAGAAACAATTATTAAATGCACCAAAGGCTTTGCCTTCAGGTTGTGAATTAATTCCACAAGTCTCTTACACAGAGAGAAAGAAACACCAGACAGTAGTCTAATCCCAGTGTAACCCAACCAGTATCCCTTAGCCAGACAAGGATGATTTTCAGTTATATTTGAATTAATTTTTAATTTAATCTTTCAACATGTTGGTATTCTCTAAAGCCTGGGAAGTATTACATGCTCATTTGCCTCTAGGGTTTGGTGGGTGTTTTTAGTAACTGTCTTCATTAGCCCATTCACAACACTGAAAGAGACTACATATGCAGGGGTCAAAACCTATAATCTTTTAAAGCTACAGAAGTTAGTGTTGTGTCAAAAAAACCAAAGATACAAAAAAACACAGATCTAGGTAATACAAAACAAAATGTTTTCCATATTTGAAAAGCTATTTCCAAGTCCTTTACTTTATTAATAGAATAGTGACAGTGTTTTGCTTTTGCTTTCCAACCATGCTTCCACAAATGGGCTTTAGTCACTTATATCAAAGCACAGAGGGTGCATTATTCAAGCTGTGGCAAGAGGTTGTCAGCAAATATGTCTCAATTCCCAGAATTATGACAGTTGTTTCCTATGCCTACAGCTTCTACTGTAATTATTTGTCAATCCAAGTAAGTGCTAGTTTATCACCTCTGGTTCCCTCCAAAAACTGCTTTATCCTGCTGCCCTTAAAGCAGAAGAGCCAAAGATAGGACAGGAGTCTGTACTTGGTAGACCTTCCTGTTTGTAGTAAGAGAACAGCTGTAGCCTAGATCTGTCCTATGGAACAGCTACAATCAGAGTTTAACCCACAAATTCAAGTGCCCTGTGCATACAAAATACCTGTTCTGTATCAAATTAGTGAAAACTCAATGCAGAACAAGGCAAAACCAGAGCATTTTTGATAGACACCAGCTTCCACTGAAGGGCAAGTTTGAGCACCAGTTGCTTTCTTGAATATCAGAAGGGTCAGAGCTGGAGTGCTTGAAACCCCTGAGTTCTGAGGGCTCAGTTCCTGGGGATACAAAATGCACACGGTGTCTCAAGCCACCTGTTGAGCCTCTTGCACAGTAAGATGCTGGACAGTTGAAAGTGTGCATAGGTTGTCTGCCCTGTTCAATGGTCAGGGATAAGATGCACTAAGCTCCAGAGTCAAAGGCTTAGTTTTTATCAGTAGAGATTACAGTGATACCATTTACAGCCTTGAGTTCAGGAGTACACATTCTCATCTCTACTGTACCTCCCCCTTTACAGCTATTCCTTCACTGCCTAGAAGGAATTTTTCTCTATGCTCTCCAAGTGAGGAGATTCTCTCAACTGGAAAGAGACTGATCTTTGTACTTTTGAGCACATAAATATAGAAAAATCAGTGTCATCTCCATCGCAAGAGTTCTTTACGGACGACAAAGCAATCTCTGATACTTGCACAATTTTGGAAGCAACAGTCATGCACTGCCTGGCAGAAGGTCTTCTAGAATCATCTGCTTTGTATCAAGTTTGCCTGAGTTTTTGATGTGATCATGACAACTTGTTTCTCAGCATTAGTATGATAATGTTGACTGTTTCCAAGCAGGGAGAGCGGAGCACAGCCACCTACACTGGGGTCACTGAGGAGTTACATAACCACCAGTTGCTCACTCTTTCCATTTGCTTATGCAGTGCAGCTCTTGCCTGGTGTCATCCTGCAGATGTCAGCCACTGTGCCAGTTCTTGCTCCTGGGAAGCATTATATCCCATATTCCTTCAGGTGTATCAAGAAGTCTCGTGTTCTGCAGGGTTTAGGAACATCTAACTTTTAGGATCCGGAGAGAAGCTAAAGCACAAAAGCTCGGCAGTGACTGCTGAGCAGAGCCACACAAAAACCACAAAGCAAAATGCTGAGTAACCTGCATTGAGCCCAGGATATGCTTCAGTTAGGCTTTGCTTTTAGAGTACCTCTTCAGAGAGTCAGAGCCAAACAGTTCAAGCACCCTTTGATCCTAGCTGAGAAACACTCTGCTAGAGGGTGGGAAAGGACAAGGCCTCAGTAACTTACTTTCAGGAAGTAGAGTTCTCTGGTTTCAGAGCCTTTCTCATCAAACCTACTGAATTCAAGCTTTCAGTATATTTACATAGAAAGGCCATTTTTTAATAAGGAATTTTACTATGTTGGATATTACTGTCCCTCCATCAGCAGGGCAACAACGCCATGACACTGCTTAGTAGTTAAAGTAATTTTCTCAGATAAATTGAAAACCCAGGCTTTCATGTAGGTTTTATATCAGGTTTTATCCTCAAAAACTACCTATTCAGAAAAATAACCACCTACTCAGAAACACGTTCAACTGCCCCTTTGAACTTTTTAAGATTTTAAAATATAGTCAGTATAGCAGGTTCTGTTACTGTTTATCCTATTAGATAATGCAGGTTCACTCCTTGCAAAACATTCATGCATCAATATTATATTAATAGCAACTTTTCTCTAGTGATAGGGTATGGTTTAAAGAGCGAGGACTAAAGCTTGATTTGAAAATTCACATAGAACTAAGAAAACTAGAATATTATCATTGGGCACCTTAGCCACACAAAGAAAAGGTAGCACAAAAGTTTCTAGATATTACTGTCCATTACTTCATATTATTACAGCACTTATGAAGAACAAAGAACAAACACATATCTGAATTTAACTCAGCCCAAGGTTCACATTTAACTGATAGCACACTAGCAGAGATTTCCTAGCAGGCTCCTGAAAAACTCATTATCTCGAGCCCTGCATCTAATCACTGCACTTGCACACTGGATTTAGTAAAGCCCATGTGAGTAACAACAAGCAAACTCATGAGCAATAAAACAAATAAAATAGAACCTCAGTGCTTACACAGAAAATATAGCAGAGCACATACAGAGATGAGAACTGGTGAGTAAAGGCATCTGTCATTTTGAATACAGGGTAGGAAGGCAACCTCTTCTCCTTAAGTCAAAGGGAGCCTTAGCAGCACAGTACAAAAGCAACACCACTTTGATAACACTCATGTTAAAAACTACAGCAAGTTCCCTCTCCCCATTTTAAATAAATCAGCAAGCAGAAAAGTATGCTGGGAGGAGAGTTTTAAAGGGGAAGAACTTGTGTGGGGGAACTGGAGTGATTTAAAAAAAAAATTTAAAAAACCGCAATAACCCACCCACACTAGAGGAAGTTGTTGAGGTTTTTTGTTAATGAAAACAGTTTGAAGTAGACCTAAGTGAAAGTAAAACAAAACATTTTGAAATTACATTTATTGTTTATTCTTTCTCATCTGTTTGCTATTACCTTCTCTATGTATAAAGCTGTATTCTCAACAATAGCAATTTTCTCTCTATAGCTGCATGTATGTTAAGGTGAGCAGAGCTTTGTAGCATGTAATACCGACAAAATGCTTTGAGTACAGTATTTCTCATATACTGCTGTAATGGACTGGCTGGTGGGCTGAATTTCTGCTGCTGGTTTTGGTTTATTTAGTTTTGGTATTGGGTTTTTTGTTACTATTTTTTTTCTCTCTCCACCCCCCCAANNNTTTTTTTTTGTTTTTTTTTTTTCCCCCCCCCCCCCCCCCAAAAAAAAAAAAGCTTCCTAGTTCTTTTTGCTCTGTTACAGACTTACATAAGCGCAACTATTTGCACAAGGTAACAGTGAATCATGTTTCAAGCTTCAGTTTTGTTTCCTGATATGACAGGGATTTTCTTTATGATTTCACAGTGGCATTTCTATGTTTAAAAGTTTATAGCTGTTGTAGTTTCACTTTTTCTCTTCAATACTTGCCTAATATAACTGGAATTTTGCAGTAGGTTTAGAGGGTCAGGAAGACAGTAACTCCACCTGTCTCTCTTCTTTAGTGCCGTAACCTCAATTTTTAGAATTGTCTTCCCTACTTAGGAGTTTCCCCATCTGAAAGTTTTCCTATGCTGCATGGTTTCAGAATAATCTGCTTAGCTAGACTATCTACAAAGATGTGATGGAATAGCATGTACTTGCATCCAAAATACAACCTGTACTGGACCTTGCCTTGCTAAAACACATAGCCCCTACTAATTGCAATTATGTTTTTATTGCTGCTGTAAACTTTACGCTATTCAGGTAAAGCTAACTTACATGTAGTGATGGCATTATTTAGCAATGTAGGTATCTTTTAGGGAAACTAAGGGTTGATTCACTGATTTTCCTGTAAGCTGAGGATGAAAAAGTAATAGCTTTTCCTCCACGAAACTCCTCTGCCTTTGGATTTGCTGTCCCAGACCTGTTTCTGTGGCATTTAAGTGAAGCTGTGAGCTTCAGCTTTAATAGTGCCAGACATGATGCACTTGTGCTTAGAGAAAGGAGACAGGGCCAGGCTGCCATCCCAGCCAGTTCCATTATCACCTTCTCTGTGTGCCTCTCTGAGGATTTTCTCCCTTCACATATCTGGCCTCAGGCTGTTATTTTTCCAGGAGGAAGAGGAAAAGCAGTGAGTTTACCCTGTCATTGGTCAGCTGTTGGGTAGCAATACTGTGTATCTGAGGTGCATTGACTTCAGCTGCATGATAAGAGAACATCCCCACAGCACTGTCCTACCTGGCCTGCCAGGAGCCCAGAATGTGATGCAGAGCTCCACAAGCTGGTGAGGCTACACTGTATTGCCTGGACTCAATGGTTCTCACAGGTCTAATATAAATTGGATTAAGGAATGCACATAGGAAAGCTTCTCCTTAATGATCAGTTCTGTTCAATACTCATATATCAGAATACAGCTGACACTCTTCCCTGACACACATAACAAGTGACATGCAAATGTTGAGGCTTTTAATTTTTCATAAATGATCTGAATAAATTGCAGAAAGGCACAGATCTATTTGTTGCTAGTAATTTTCTGTCAAAAAAAAAAAAAGAGCAGTTATGAATCTCAGCCTTTGCTTCTGTTTGTACATATATATAACATGTACACCTGCATCCCTCATACCCATTAGCAAATTAAGATGAGCAGTAGGTGGCTTATGTGTACAGAGAATTCAAGTTGTTTCCTTTCTGTTGTCGCTGTCAAAAATGGTTTGCATAGAGAATGTATCAGGTGAGCTTTTGTAACAAACCTTAAGGTCATGGCACAAAACTAACTTTATCTATCCAAAGAAGCCAAAACAACCTTTCTACATATAGAAAATAGCAGAGGATGTAAATAAATGAAGAGGAAACATTGACTCCATGTACAGTTTTCTCTGTTGTCCCTTCAAACTTGGATTTAAATTTTGTGAGTCTGTGGGAAGCATGAGCTCACTTTATTGGAATGATTTTTGAATTCCAGTTTGCTTTCTTAATGCTTTAGAAATAATCATTCTTTATTGCTCTGCTCTGCTTTTCAAGAACAGTGTCTGGCTTTGTAAAGCAGAGTAAGTGCACTGGGACATCAACGATCTTTTCAGAGCACAAGTGGGTCCCTCAGGAAAGGAGGTATGGACAGGACAATGAGCTTAGAACTTGGAAGAGCAGCATGCTTTTTGCCAGTTCTCTTGCTCACAGCTTGATTTCAGGTTAATCTTTGTCTCCACTGTACTGTCCTTTGTTACAGCTGCAGCTCTGTACACAAGCAAGAGCTTGAAGAAGGCTCCATCTCTGCAGTTATAACAAGCAGTTGTACCAAGGTAATGGCAAGTCTGGTGTGCCATACTCAATCTGTGCTTTCAAATGATTACAAAAGGCATTACAGCCAGCTTCTGTGTTCTTAGTTAGGGTTTAAGGTCCTACTGTAGTAAATGTTGCCAATAAACTTATGCATATAAATGATCTACTGTATTACAAGCTTTTACTGCCTGTGATGCTGTAGAAATAAATATTCTTACATTTTTGGAACCTGGTTTAAACATTAGTCTCAGTGAGTACCTGGCACTATTACTCTGTGCACTGTATCTTTAAATAGGCATAAGTAACAAACTGATAAGAAAATGGCTTCAGCCTGGACTGTAGGCAGGTTTCCAATTCCAGCCAGCCTGTAGCAACAGTGAGTGTTCAGGTGGCTGCTCTCGCTCAAGCTGTGATTTCTCTGTATGCCACCCCTGAGCCCAGACTTGCTTCTTTAATAACATGCAGCCAGTTGCACAGCTGTTGCCTTGAACAGCACACAGGGTGATAAGAAGGGTGCATTAGATCCAGCTATTGCAGCAAATTAAGATTATTATCCCACTTGCAGTAGTTCTCTGCAGGAGCAGGAAGCCTAGGGAAACTTGGGAAAATGGGCTCTGATTAGGAAGGATTTGCTTACCTTCCTTCAGTGCTGGAGAAGGGTGGAGGGGCTGGCACAGCTTGCTTCCTTCACTGCTTTACAACTCCAAGTGGGTGTTCAAGGGTTGGTTCTTCCCCAGCTCCCGTGGTGCTTCCCCAGCTCCTGTGGCCGGACTAAGCCCCGAATCATCAGAGTGTGGCTTTAATAAACAGGTGACACTGCACCCAGGTAACCTTTGAACCTGCCTTGCAACAGGTTCAAAGGTAAAAAAAAAAATTATTCCTGATCAAATATAAAGAGCAATTTTGTCTGGTTAGAAATGTTAAACACACAAGTCTTGCACAACAGCGTTAGAAGAGAGCAGTGCATTGTGAAAACTAACTCCAGCCCTGCAAAAGCTGCAGCCTTGGGTATTTCATAGCACTCTCATTTACTCTGAGTGTGCATGGGGCACTGAACAAGTCTTGTTCCACTGAGAAAAGGTGCCTCTTAGACTGGACTTTGAGCAAGCAAACATATTCCTATATTTTTCACCAGAGGCTTTGTGTAGGGTCCTGCCCTTAACACGTTCAGCCACTGAGGGTTGTCCGTGCAGCTCCAGTGACCTGTGAATTACCCTTCTCCTTTGGGGTGAGGGCTCTTGGTGCAGATGGGATGTACAGGGGGCTGGTTATCTTATCATGATGCACCTTCCCTTTAGAAGTTGTGCAAAGGGTAGTGCAGTTGCTAGACTGCCAAGTAGGCCAAGCCTGTTTGTTAGAGATTTGTTGTGTTGATTAAACGACTGTGGGGGTTTGGGGTTTTTTTGCCTTCCTGTCTCTCCCTGAAATGGGAATAAGAGAGCTCCTGTTCTTAATGCCACTTGAGAAACTTGACCTCATGACTGAGTCTGTGCAGGCTGGGCTGGCAGGTGGGGCTTCCTGACTTTGCTTCCTGAGACTGTGGATATGGTCTTTGGAATACATTTTCTCCTCATGATCCAAGAAACAGGGTTAAAGAGCAAAGTCCTTTCAGGACTCACTTATTAGAGAGCATCCAAAGAGGTCAATGAAGATGGTGAAGGGCCTTGAGGGGAAGCCGTATGAGGAGTGGCTGAGGGCATTTGGTCTGTTCAGCCTGGAGAAGAGGAGACTGAGGGGAGACCCCACCGCAGTCTGCAACTTCCTCGGGAGGAAAAGAAGAGGGGCAGACACTGATCTCCTCTCTGTGGTGACCAGTGACAGGACCCAAGGGAATGGCCTGAAGTTGAGGCAGGGGAGGTTTAGGTTGGGTGTTAGAAAAAGGTTCTTCATCCAAAGGGTGATGGGTACTGGAACTGGCTCCCCAGGGCACAGGCACCAAGTCTGGCAGAGCTCAAGGAGTGTTTGGGCAACGCTCTTGGGCACAGGGTGTGACTCTTGGAGACGGTCCTGTGCAGGACCTGTCCAGGAGCTGGACTTGATGATCTTTGTGGGGGTCCCTTCTAACTCAGCACATTCTGTGATTTTGTAACTGGTCAAGATAATGAAGCTTTTGTTGATCCAGGTCTGGTTGGTCTGGTGCTGGAACTTGATTCCTGTATGATATCTGAAGACTAAACCAATACTAGCACTTCTCACTTAAGACCTTAAGTATTCTTAATTGGCAGAGGGAACCTGCCTGTATCAGTGAACATGAATAAAAGTGGAAGCACCTGTGTCAACACAAATCGTCATCCTAGACCTTCTGGTTACAATCTCCTAAGTTTTTAGAAAATGCCAGTTTAAAGAGGATGAAAGAAAATTAATGAGAGGGTTCCAGACAGTGCAAAGAGATGATACCAGTATGCAAGTCTCTTGGGTTCTGGCTGTGGTGCATCTTGCATGTGGTAAACAAAGCAGTCAATTCAATGCTGTTATGAGGTATACAACAGATACTAATAATTAGTAGTAGGGCAGGTCCCTGCTCAGCCTAAGTGAATATTGCATCATCATCTCAAAAGAGCCAGAGTGACTGACACCATCTGTGGTTTTGGCTCCTACATGTGTTTTATAAACCCATGGGGGTGGGGAGAGGAAGGCAGGGAACTGTAGCAGAATCACTTGAGAAGGGAACAAAGCCAATTACCTGAGCTAGCTGTGTGTGTAAAGCTGTAACTGCTTTTCCTTCTCCACCCTTTCTCCCTAGTACATAAAGGGAGCGTTTTACCTCATTTGAACAACAAATGAATCCAAGTTGTGGTGTTTTGTCACCTTTATCTGTATAGTTTCTTCCTGATGAATGAAGACTATTGATTAGTTCACTGTTAAAAACTGTTCTGGGAGGTGTGAGCCACTTGGAGCAGTCAGTGTGTTGTCCCTGAGTCTGGCAGGCTGGGATCTTGCTCAGAAATCCTACTGAACTGCTAATGGTGGGTAACCTTTTTTGAGTTTGTTTTGAAAGCAGGTGTGAGAACACACGTTCACAAACCCTGGAAGACACATGGGCATATGTTCTGTAGTGCAGGCTTGTCTGTGTACATCATCTGTATTCCTTCTTTCTGAATAAGTGATGCTGTAGTTTGTGATCTCAGTGACCAAAGCACACAACCAATGACATAAAATAGCCTAGATCAGCTGTCAAAGTATCACCTCTGCCCCAATTCTGAAAAAGAGGAGCTCAAGGCAGACCCACACACGTAGGTTTTTTTAATAAGACTGGGGGAAAAAAATCAGTTAATGAAAATGGCAATTTTCCCCCTCAGGTCTTAATTATGAAGAAAATGGATGACAAATGACATGAAGAATTCTCTGCAGGTTATCAGGGTCTCCATGAATTGTATCAGTCTGGTAATTTTTGAAGCATAACCTAACAGGTTATGGCTCAATATTTATTCAAACTATTACTTTTGGACAGAAATGTCTGCATGCATGGGCTTTTCCAACTGGTGAGAATACAATTTTTGTTTTGCTAGTTTTCATAGGTGACAGAAAGCTCAGTAGTTTCCCTTCTCTATTTAGATCCATTTTTCTCTGCTGATCTAAAGTATCACTATTCAGATTAACATATCTTTCAAATGTAATCATTTGCCCCTTGTGCAATTCATTTTACTCTTGAATGATGAAGAAAGGGAGCAAGAGGAAACAAAAGAAATTGAGAAGTGTGTGTCTTCCAGTCTTCTTCCAGTTCCATTACTGAAAGCAGGATTCAAAGGTATATTTTGGATACCTGCCAACAAACATACAACTGTGAGATATCCCTGACTGCTGCTTAAAAGTGATTCTTGCTGAGGTTGTGCAACCAGTCTGAGCTGTGAAAGAGTGGAGCTAAAGGTCATTACCACACAAACCTGGAGTTTAATCACTTCTAGGTATCATATAAGAATCCTTTTTTTTTATTGGTCTTGTGAAATCTACTCAAATGCAATAGGCTGTTGAATGATAAACACGAAATAAACTCTAACCTTTCAGCCTAAATCGTTGCCCTGACAGTAGTAAAATTTGGTGCCAGGATATTATAAGTAATTTTTACTGTGTAAAAACATTTGTGTAAAAGGCATAGACGTGTCATTGAACTGGTTTAACAATTAAGGAGGCTGCACATGTATTTGCAATTGCTCTGTGGTGCTCAAGAACAGCTGCACACTACTTTTGTTGCCGGATGTGGCTGCTGCATAAAATCGAAAAATCTGAGTGAATTTGCTGCTTCCGTGTTACCACTGACAATCTTGCATTCTCCCCTCTCCATGCAAAGTTGCATGGTGTATGCTGGTAAGTGTCTATGGTTTTAAAACCAGACAAAACAGAATTTTAAGATAACTGTAGGTATTAAATACCTACAAGTATGAACTGGCACTTGGTACCCTGCAGGAAAAAAAAGCATCTGATTTCTATCTTGACTTGTTGACTCTAAGCATATACCTGACAGATAATTCTAGTGATTTTGACTGGAAACTATGTAATATGTTACAATGTGTATTTACATTTGTCTATTTGTGATCAGAATTGGTTCTCAAAAAACTAATTCTTCTAAGCTCTGACACAAAAGAAATATTTGGCATTGATCACTTCTGTTCAATCTGATAAGATGTATGGATGACCCAAGAACTGAAGCTACTGATTCATTTGCTCAGTAGTTTTCATATTTCAGCTCTCTGATTCCACTTACACATTTACTTGAACATTTTGCTGTCCTTAGCCTCCCCTACTACCAGGATTAAATGTGGGCAGCATAAGCAGACATGAAAGTATATGAACAGAAACTTTGACTATTGGCCCATGAAACTGGAAGTAAGAAGATGGAGCAAATCTTTCTGAGTGACTTCAGACTTTGGATCTTCATACTAATAAAAGAGGAAAGAGCTGATGTTCAAAATGAGCAATACCTGACGTGTAATATTTAGATGAGGAAAGTTTAAAGACCACTTGGATTGCTTCTAAGCGTTATCAATGCTGTAATTTCATTAGGTGGTTACCTCCTTACTGAAACAAGTGAATTCCAGTTTTTGTTTTTAAGATAACAAGCTTTTGATGTAGCAATGGTAAATACAATGGTTTGCTAAGATGTCTGTTACAGTCCTTTGTGTGTTGTGTCTTGGACTTCATCCACTTCCTCTTAACACAAAGGATAAGCCTTGGAGTTTAGCTCTTGTTCTGATATTCTGAGGAGATTTGAGGTCCAGCTCTAATATAGAAAATCTCTAATAAAGGAACCCTTTTTTCCCTTTCAGGCTGAGATAATGCCATTGGTGCTGATTACCAATAACTATAAACCAATACTGAGGTTCAGCAGATCTTCTACTTACACATTGTTACAGGAACAATGGAGAATGCCTGTAATTTCTGAAATCTTTTCCTTTGATCTGTGCTTCAGCTCAAGCCTTGACTCAGTCAGCTTTGTCCCAGTTCAAGACCAGGTTAAATATAAGAAGTTCAAGATGTGGCTTGTTGTGAGAGGAGATGTCCAATGCTTTTGTGATTTAATTCTATGGACTTCATTAGATGCCTAGATTTAAAAGACCAGTGAATTATGCTGTCTGATCAGTACTGACATGGTCTTTAATTTCCTAAGTATTATATGCATTTCTTTAGAAATCTGTGTCAAAAGACCACTGGAGCAATATCTTAGAAGGTTTATGAGATCACTGTCATGAAATATCACAAAAAGAGGCATTGCTTTGAGCTGGGGATTTAGATTTTAATTAAGCCTTTCTTGTTGAAGTTGCTTATGTAATGATGAAGGCACTTGTATTTTGGTGCCTAAAAATAGGTTCAGAAATGTAGAGACTGTGTTTGAGGTAGTTTCAGTAGCACATGTAGCTTTTTAGGGTTTTACGGATAAAGAATTCAATTTTGTGCCAAGTGAAGCTAGTGACCTTGAAAAAGCCATTTGATTGACTAAAAATACATAGTTGTATATGCAGTTCAGGGAAATACACTGAGGAGAAAAGGTAGTTATAGTCAAATTCAGGCAATCAGTATTTCCTGTGGCTAAGTTGTAACCCCTGGGTCATGTTTAGTAAAGGTTTGGCAAGGTGACTAAATGACTTCGTCTACCTAATTAATCAGAGTGTGTTGGATGGGTGTGTAAGTGCTCTAATGCCTTTCTATGGCATTTCCTCTGCAGTCACTGCAATAGACTTGCAAAGCAGATGAATTTGATGCTTTTTGATTGAGCTGCAGCAGATATAATTGTCATATCATAGCCCGTGAGAAGTCATGAAAAAGCGCTAAACAGATTTGTCATGGTGAGCACTTAAGTACAGACATTTTACTTGAATTTCAATTGTGTTCAGTGTGATTTGTCATGTGTTTTAAGCTAGCATGTTTCCCAGATTTAAGTTGTTTTGAATAGAGAGGATCTGCAATAAATATACAACAGGAACAGGGATTTTTCTTGGATTAGGATGGCAGCAGGAATGGGTGCTTTTCTGTCCAGGAACAAAATTTCTACCTGTGCTGTATTATACAGAATACAACTTCTAGGTTAGATGGAGAGAGATGAAAAACAGTTCCTCATTTACCACTGAGACAATCTTGCACTCCACTATTGGTGGTACTTGCCTCATCCTCTGTTGCTCTTATACTGCATCCCATATACCCAGTTGTTTTCTTTGCAGCTGAAGTGTGATAAGCAATATATGATAAGCTGTAAAATCTGACTTGCCCTGGGTTGCAATATATATTGAGTCCAAACTAAGGATGTCATTGAAACAATTAAACCAAAATGCTCTGATTAATTAGGATTATTTAATTAATATCTGGTGATACATGAAGAAGTCAGAGTCAGCAGAATACAAAGAGGAATAAGAGGAAAGTGTGAAGTCTGAGGTACGGGTGTGCTGCCACTTGGTGACAGCACATCTCATTGTGCCCTTCAGTGCCACTCCTGCCTGTCAGTGCTGCAATAGCTCTTGCTCTGGTGAACCTTGCCAATGTTTTGGTTAATGTGCCAGACACCTTTGAGCTTGTTGTGGCATCTCAAGCACCTCGGAATGCTTCCTACCCACATGGCAGCCAGAAGCTGGGCTCAGCTCTCCAGATTGCTGTCAACAGCCATTTCTGACCAGTCATCCTTAGGTAACTTTTTCCCAGCTTCTGTTTATGCTGATTGTGTCTGCAGTGCCAAGAAGTCTTCTGTTGCCTTCACCTGTCAGGTTCAGCAGGAGAACATTTCATCCCTTTTGGACCATATGGCTTAAAAGCTGAGATGGAATATCTGTTTCTGTGCTTTGCTTGCTTCGCCCTCCAAGTTCTGTGATTCTGGGGTTCTGCTATTTGAGAGCAGTGCTTGGACCAATGTCTTCCCAACTTCAGTGGGAAGTGCTGACATGGGAGAAGGCTTTGCCTAAGTTTTCACTCAGACTTGCATCTGTCATCTTTGGTAAAACCCAGTTTGACTGCTACTTTCCCCTAGATGCAAAAATACTGTGTTCCGTTTCGAGGCTTTTCTGGAGCAGTGCTTTCGGATAAGACTATTGCTCTGAGAAACCAGAAGGATTTTGTCAGGGACTCTGTACCTTCTGAGGTGTTTCTTCTGAGCTCACAGGTTACTGCAGTGCATGTATCTCACTTTCTCCCTCAGTAAAAAGTTCTGAAATTCTTGTGACACCCCTGTGCTCCTGCCAGTAGTTGCTAAAATGACATGAGATTTTGTGACAACAAGCTGGGAAATCGGAGTTGGGGAGGAGATGGAAAATTAGTGCCCCTCTGTAAGTTTTTTGTGTAAGTTAACATCGTGTTAATGTGGTTTTCCATATGCTTGTGGTGAGACCTGCCTTGGATACTGATTGCTTTGTGCCTCAGCCAGATCTTGGAGCATATCCTTTCTGCTATGAAATTGGTACTTTCTCTTAGGAAGTGGGAGGGAAGGGGGCTTATTTGTCTGTTAATTATAACAAATGACAGAAGGGTGAACACTTAACAGCAAACCCAGGCAAGTAGTGCTCTTCAGCTGTACTGAACTCTTGAGTCAGCTTTTTTTGCAGCCAGCTTTATCATTTTCTCTTACAAGTAGCTGATTTCTGTTCATGGTGTTTCCTACAAAGCACTTTCTAGAAGACCTTAGAGCTATTTAGGAAGAGGTTTTATTTTGTCTCTAGAAGTTTCAGAAACCTCAATGCTATTTTGCTCTGAGGATCTTTCAAACTTCAGAAAGCAAGAGAAGAGGTTTAGCTGAATGGAATTGCATTATTTTTTCTGAAATGCTGAAGCACAATGTCTTGGCTTAATTTCCAACTGGTTTTGGGTGTTTTGCAATGTGATTTGCTGCAGTGGATACCAGCCTTGAGAAATACTTTAACTAGTCAGAAGCAGACTGTGTCCTCAGCCCCAGTCTTGTACGTCCTGGGGTGCCACTTCAGGCACTGGCTCATGCTGTCTTGAGTACCTTTTAAGCCTGAGGCAGCACTGCCAAGATTAATCTTTGTACCATGGGATGTTACGGTATTTGAGGCTGCTTGGAGCCCCTGAGTGTTGCCTCTTCATTGGCACACAGCCTGCTCCTTTCTCACCCTTTGAAACACAACACCCACCACGGTATGGTTTGCCCCCAAACTGTGCCTTGAGCTTCTCTGGCAGTCTGCCCATAGCTTAAAATGCATTTGCTATGACTGCAATCACAGCATTTTGACTCACTCTGTAGCAGTCCAAAGGTGCTTCCTGGTAGAGGTATGCAATAGGCAAATGTTAGAAAATATTCCTGCAATACCACATCTGTTTATAACCAGTAACATCCAATTTAAAATCTTCCTTGAGGCAATTATGGCATTTAAGATGGGCTTATATCTATATCACGTAAGGAAGTCTGTCCCTCTGTTAACAGGAGCATGCAATAAATGCTGTGAATACTATAAATGTAAAATCAGCAGCATCAGTGAGAAATGGATAATTAATTATATTAGTATTAGGCAGTTAATTCTGAACAGCGGAGGAACACATGAGGAGTGGTAATCTGTACAGTCACTTTGTAAATACTAATAACTGCTTGAATGTGGTGAGCAGTATCTTCTCCATATGCTGTCTATACACTCCACAAAAAAGACTTGTTCTGTGGTAACACCTTTGTTGTCCTCTTCTGGGTGCTGACATCCTGAGCTTACTCACATTACAGCCCATGGTGTGGAGTGCAGGCCATTGCAAGACCTTCCTCCTGAGGTGCTGTCACATGC
Organism: Climacteris rufus; assembly: GCA_013398175.1. Taxonomy (NCBI): domain Eukaryota; kingdom Metazoa; phylum Chordata; class Aves; order Passeriformes; family Climacteridae; genus Climacteris; species Climacteris rufus. The sequence goes on from VZRZ01005631.1 coordinate 362,486, forward strand.
CACACTTCATTTTATACACCCACACATTGCTGTAAAACCTTTGGTGTAAGTGATATCATTAATTATTTTGTATTAGAGTAATACATCCTGATCCCATCTGATTGACCAAATGTAAGGAAAGGGTCCCGTATTCCCACAGAGCAAGAACTACTATAGAAAGTGTTTGACTTCAGCCCCAACACAGCTGGAGGACAACCCAAGGCTCTGGAGATTCTGACAAGTGCTGGAAATGACAAATCTTTCTTTTTTTTCCTTCTGTTTCATTCACTGGTGCTCTTAAGTTCTTTTTTATTAGGTTTTTGCAAGAAGACACATTAGGAAACACTTCTGTAATACCCAGCTAGATTTCATCTCGTTTGCATTCTCATTATCTCCAAATTTTGCAATCTATGTTTGTTTAAATAAAAATAAAAATAAGGAAAAAAAAAACCCAAACCTATGATGTTTGTCTGAGGAGATGTATCCAGGCAGTAGAGTTGTTGGCTTCACTTAGTTCTGTGTAGTCACTGATGTAGTTTATATTCCGTAGTACTGCTTCTTTATTTAAAAAAAAATAGCATCCATGCTGTTGCTGGGATCCTCCTTTGTTTCTTGAGGGCTGAAGTGCTATTTGCTTTCTTCCAGTCTTGCAGTAATTCCACAAGCTCTTAAAAAATACATACCAGTATACATCGATTCATATCTCACAGATTTCCACATATCAAATAGTTGTCATAAAACGTTAAGAACTTAGAATTCCTTTTTTTCATATCTCCATCTCCTTTCTTTTTCCCATCTGTACCCCAAAAGTGCAAAAGCATAAAACAAGTGATCATACGGTAGCTGTTAAACAAGACCGGTAAACGGAACTAGATATTCTAGAGCGGATACTCCTCATACATAAAACCATAAAACTCTCCTAGCATCTTTTAATGAGCCTACTACAAAAGATCAAAACATGCATTGTGACACATGAGAACAGAAGAGATCAACGGTATCATTGAAGTCTCAACTCTGTGGCAACAGGGAGGAGTTACCAGCTAAGCACCTTTGCCTGAGAAGGGGACAAAGCAAGAAGTTTTTTGTTTTAGGTTTTTTTTTTAGTTTGGTGGATTTTTTTAGTTTTTTTTTAGTCCTAAGTCACTCACCTCTTTTGGTAGAATATCAGTTTCTGTAATCTCCTTAGCACTGTTGTTAGCTTCCTGCTCTTTGCTATTCCATCTGCTTACTCAACCATCTTTTATACTGTGACAGCTACACCCTCACGTAATCATAACTTGTTTTTATGCAGTGTATTCACCTTAGTGATTTATCCAGCCTACTCACAACCTTGCAAACCTGAAAACACTGTTTTAATGGGACACTGTCTACCCTCTAGTTCTCTAATCTGTTAGTGGTATTTTTTATGTGATTTCAGGATCACCTCCAGTATGGCTTCAAAGATCTATAGCAAATGGTATAGATTTATATAGATCTATAGATCTATACCATATAGGTCTTTACCATATAGATCAATATGGTAAAGACTTTCATTCTGAAATTGATGTTTCCCATCAAATTGAAATAGTTCATAAAAGAATTTTCTCAATGAATCCACTTTGACAGCAGTTTCCATATGCTTGTCAGACATTGAAACTTTTCTAATGGAGGTTCAGTGCCCAGACTTGAAATAGAGTTTAAAATTGAAGAATCTCATCCAGAGAGCCCTTGTGATTGTTGCTTCCAGTCAATGGATTTATGTGACTGCCAGTTATGTGGACTTTTACTGGAGTCTGGGGGAAGTCCCTCTCAGTTCTTCTCCAGTTTGAATGGCCAGAAGCTTAAGCAATTGCCTATGGCTGCAGAAATTGTTATTCTTAAAAAAAGTCTCCCAGAGAGATCTTGCTGTAGTGTTTAATAACCTTCCAATGAAGCCCAGATAGAGATTTTCCAAGAGCAGCTAATTCAGCTGTTCCTGCTCATGTCTGCCTCCTCTCAGGTGGCAGGGAGTGATAAGCAGTTCTCTGTGCTGTCACAGGGCTGGTGCAAAGAGCACGATGTGCTTTTGTGGAAGAGTGGTTAGCTTTCATCTTGCAACATTTTTGTTTGCTCAATTACTTTTTTCCTTCCTTACTGACCTTTTCCCAAGTCAAATAATTTTTTTTTTAATTTTTTTTTTTTTGAATCAGAGACTACTTAAGGGCAAAACTTGTCATCCCCTGGATATAAATCTTGATACAGAGGGAAATCATAGGGAAAAACTGATCTATTGCTGATTGCATAAGAGTTACTTAGGTAACACATGATCCCATGTAGTTAACTCTGTCCTCTGATTTGTATCACTGTCATCTTGCATCCTCTAACTCTCCTGCAAGCTCCTCAGTTTCAGTATGGTTCCTTCCAGTATGAATGTCAAAGGCCAAAAACATTGACATTTTGTGTTTCATAGCCAATGATATAAATATTTTGTTATTTTATGCCATAACTGTAAAATTTAAATTTGCATGCTTCTTAATGACATTCATTATCAATGTGCTCAGTAGACAGTGCTCAGATGGTTAACTGCAGTTGTGATACAATCAATGACATGGAGCTGTTAAAAATAATCTTTAGAAGTTTTTCTCAAGGAAAAGGATCCAGAACTGAGGTTTAGAAGACTATTCTGAATCTAGTAATACAACACATATGGAAATCTGCTGAATTTAGGCTCTAATATTTACATTTTGGGTTACTTTTGAAGTTATTCCTTGCTCCTGAAGAATGTGACTGAAAAGGGGAAATGCCTATATCAATGGATTTACCCTGGGTATGATTTTTCTTGTAAAATACAAAATCACAGTTTTTGTGATTTATGTCAGGTTTGGTAATTTTTCAGCTGTATGGAAACTGTATTGGATACTAGCCTAAAATTTCTCTTGGAACTCCATTATGGCACTATAAAGTATGCAAACAACTGTAATCTGTGGGACACCAGTGAATCCAAACTGACTTATGACCAAAAAAAGTCAATGAGTATTTGGATTATTGAAGACTATAGAACAAATCAGAGTTGCACTACAGAATAACTTTTGCCTTTTTATTTTCTGACACACAAAATAAAGTCATCTGCTTGTGACCACCTTTAGAGCGCTTTTCTTGGCCTCCTGACTGAGGTATCCCTGTGTTTGGGTATGGTCAGACAGTAAAGCTGGACAGTGTCCTTCTCTGACACATCTGTCAAAATTGTGTCTGTGCAGTGATCAGCACAAGTAATTTATAAACATCCTCTGACAGGACCTCTGCTGCATTACCTGGAAGCTGACCTGAAGTGCATATTTGGGTCTTAACAGTAAATAAATGCTTCTTAGTTACAGTTACTATAGAAGTGTAAACCCTTGGTCAAAGGCAGTCAGTTTTTAAGGTTATATGGTCCCAAAGACCATAATGTCTCTAAATCTGGACTCTGTCCTTACTGTTAGCTGTTTAAAGGATGATTTCTATTTCTTGCTAGCACTTTCAGAATGCCTGTGAAGCTTTATAAACAGGTGCTAGAAAGCAAATGTTACTGAACACTGAAAATTGCTATTATGACTAATACTGTAACCTTCCTCTTTGCAATTTATGTTATGGACTTCACTTACACACTTCAGTAGCACAGTGCAAGTGAGAACACTCAGCAAGGATTACTTTATGCCTAACACTGGCACAGAGATAAACGGCATCTCCATCTACACTAGCCAGTATCTTAAAAACACAATTCATCCACATAGAGCAAAACTTTGCATCTAAATGGATGTCTGATGCAGTTGGAATACTCAAGGACTGTACCATAGCAGGCTGCATCTGAGCCCTGTAGCAATCTGTTGTGTGCATCCTGCACAAGCACAATTTTTGAAGCTGTGATCACTGAAGGTCTGCCTGTTAGGTAGTTTCCAAACACATTGTTTTGTCATTTAAAAAATGCATATGTATTATCATCTGTCATGTTACCTTAGATATATAATTCTATATTGCAGCAATAGACAACCCGGGCACAGACCACTGAGTCTGGCTGGGTAAGTGATACACAAATAAATGATCTTTTGACAGACTTCTTACTGGCATTGTACTTAGCCCCAGGACCATGCTGATAGCATGTGCTGCTTTCCCCTTTGCTTGGTGCATCATAACTGTGCAGGAGGAGGACTTTGCTCTAGTTACTATAGATTCAGCATTTTGCTCTTACCTGTGAGGAGGGAAGAGGTAAAGTGACACTAGGAATATAATAAACTCTGAACTAAGTCACTCCCACACATAACATTATGATCTTTGTGAGTCCCATCCAACTTGAGATATTCCATAAATCTATGTGACTGCACATTTCAGTACTTCAATAGGGCAGTGTAAATCACAACACTAACTTTCTGTCCTTCCTGAACTGCAGAAAAAAGTGACACAAGTCAGAAAATATATGCAAAAGCAAAAGATCAGAAAGAAGGCACAAAACTGTCTCCTCCATCTATTTAGAGCCAGGTCAGAATGAACAAATGGAATAGGAGAAGGCATTTTATTAATTGCCACAGTGGTGGGGGGTTGTGGTTAGAAGGGTGTTTGATGCCAGTGTTGGGCCTGTGAAGAGTGTTTGAGGTGTGCATACATTGCCGATTTCCAGTAAAGCAGGAACAGAGTCTACCCAGTCCTGGATTTTCTGGGACACTGTTCTGCTGCCAACCATGATTCACCTGTTTCTGTAGAGCTCAAACCATCCCTGCTTATCCTATATCATATAGTGAATGCCCACTGCAATGAGGCGGTCTCTCCCCTGCTCACATTCTTGAGATACAGAAATAAAGCCTGTGCATGTGTCTTGTCATTGGGAAGGTCCTGAGGGCAGCAGTTGCTCCTGACCTCTCACATGCTGGACTTTGACAGATATTGTCACCAATTCTAGGTGTCAAAAATGGGATATTTTCCCTAAGCAAAGCAGTGGCTGGGAGGGAAGAACTTTGTTCTTATTACTGTTGCTTTCTCCCATTGGAAAAAATTGGCAAATTTGAAGATATTGATCAAATTTCAAAATTTTAGCACAACATTGCCAGAAAGAAAAAAAGAGAAAGAAAGGTGTTTTAATAACTTTTCTACAGCTTTTTAGTAAAATACTTTTTTTGGAAAATGAGTTTTCCTCCACAAAAAGAAAGGAAAAATGAGAGGATGAATGAAGCTGTTTCTGGTTGTCTTTAGTTGTCACTGATGTCTTGTTTGCAGATGTTTCTGTGCTGGTTTAGGTTGCTGTCCATCATTACTCAAGGAAATGCTTTTCATGGGGATTTTTATCACTTGATAGTTTTGGTTTGATATTCTGGAAAAAATTATTTTTCTGTACAGCAAAGAGAAGCCTGCAGCTGACAATCCTCTTGCATAAAAACCAGTTGTTTCTTATAGTATCTCCAGGCAGTGTACTTTCAGGACTATTAATGGGTAAAATATTGGTGGCAGTTTCCAGCTGCCACAAAGTGCTTAATTTTGTATCACCACAGGACATTTAACTGATCATCAGCCAACATATATTGAGCAATATTCAGCAAGCAATACATGTTTATCTACTCAATTGCAGCCCATTGGGCTTTTCAGGGACATGTCTGTGGTTAAATTCTGTACATAAATGTTTGTTATGTGGTGCTAAATAATTAATGTAATACTAGTACTGATCCGTAGCTCTATTTGTTCTGTGACAAATTGGAAGTGGCTCTATGTGGCTCTTCACTTCCCTCTCAACCTTGTAGTCATTCAGGTGTCAGTAAATTCTGCTAGAAGTTAAACAGATCCACTAGATGGGAAACTTGTCTTTGCTGTCTCACATTTTAAAGTCAGCAGCAGTGCAGTAAGTCTAACAACTTTTTTTATCAAGTATGTGTTGGTCAATAGGACAAAATCAACAAATAACCCAATGCATACAATTCTCACAATCCAGCAGTGAGCTGACCTCAATTTCCAGCCTTTTCCAGGGAATTCACTGAATTAAATATTGGAGTTACTAGTTGGATGCCAAAGAATGGCATCTTTTCTGGACATCTTCCTGAAAGATGCACTGAGAACAGCAGTGTTCTCCTAGTGTACCAGCATGGGTTCCTGGTCACCCTGAGCTCCCCTGGGAAATCTACCAAGTATTTATATTTTTTGGAAGAGGGCTAGGAAAGACTTTAAGGGGTAGCCCTTTCACAGCTCTTTCTTTTTTCAGAGAAAGAGGGTTGATATTGTGCTCCCTTCTTACAAACACCTGCCCAATATGATATTCTAATTAAGCTTCTTCCTTTTCCCAGTGATTTTATAATTTGACCAACTGCAACAGCAGCACAGATTACCATTCTGGTGTCAGTCCTGTGTGGCTCAGGCAGTTCATCAGCCAATATTCAGGCTGTCCCCTGCCTGGCATTCTAGGAAAAAGATTTTTGAATGTCTGTTGTCCTTCCCTCCACTAATAAGCAGAGAAAATTCAACACGGATCTGTCTGTCTATCCTGGGACTTTTCCACTGAGTTACAAACCTCACTGGAAGACTCTCAGCCGACAGTATTTGGTGAGGAGTGCCCTGATGTAGTCCAAAACTGGGAGTAGGAGTGCTGATATCATGTCTTGTCCAAGCTCATTAATCCAGTTGCTCTGGAGAAAGAAAACTCATTTAGAAAGGCTGCTGAGCAGATGGCAGAGGTGTGGCACAGGAAAAGGAGCTGTACATCCTAGGCAGCCTGCTTTTGGTGCTACTAATGGGTGTGAGGAGGAAATTTGTTTCCCCATCTGACAAAAAAAAAGTTGTGAAGTAGTTGAAAATTTCTGCTGGGTAAAAATACTGAAAAAAATCAGTTTAGTCTCGTGAAAGACTACTAATACAGTATCTTCAAACTATTTGTTTTTTTTTCCCCTCTGCTTTTCTTTACATTTTGGAAAATAGTCACTGCAGGATTGAAGGTTCAGGTTTATTTGCATCTTGTACCCCATATCTAGAATATGCAATTAAATTGTTGTGTTCCTTCTGTTGCTAAAGGTATAAACCACTGGTGATGCTTACAGGTGTAGCCTACCCATCCCCAGTGGGATCAACAACACTGAAGAAATATCTGTTATGTCTGTGAAATTCCCAAGTGTGTGATTAGAAATATACAGATTAGAAATAGGCCATGTACCCAGACAGGAGCTGGAACTGGATTATTTGTCTTCACACAGGTAAACAGCCCAAGTCTGGCTGGCTGTGAGGGCAGTGAGGGTCCAGGAGCAATGGAAGGAAGGATTGCCATGCACTGAGGCACAGTGGCCTAGCACAAGTGTGGGGAAAACCTGCTGATGTAAGCTTCCTCCCAGTGATTAACCTTTGTGTTTTATTTTATGTTAGCTATGGATGCTTTTGATTTATTACTGCGTGTCACCAGGTACACAGTAAATTGCATATCAGAACCCTTGAATTTATTGTATTGATTTTCTGTATATATGGAATTCCTTTCCAATATAGATAAAATAAATGCAAAATTTGCAAGTTTTCTCAATTCACAATTAATTCTCAGAAGTATCAGATCAAGCTACATATTTTTCCTTGATTAATATCTGGTTGTTTCAGTAACATTCCCCTCTAGTGGAATGACTGCCAATTTGGTATGACCCCTGCCATGACCTGCTCGTTATATTCTTTATATCGCATTTTTTCTCAGTTTGTAAAGGGAAGATTAATTCTTCCAGATGAATCAGTTACTGTTTTTAAAGCACTTTGAATTATTCTTTATAAGGTATACTAACACAGAAGTGTTGGGCATGGAGACAGTGAGAAGTGCTCAGAATGTTATCAGTGCTTATTAATCACCATGCAAATTTATAGTGCTGGGCAAACATTTCACAGTGATAAAGACATCTGTTTTAGCATTAGACCTTTGCTTTAGCATTAGGCCTCAGCTTTAGTGCTCACCAAGCAATAGGATCTAAAAGCCCCACTTCCTTTCATGCAGTACTGCATCATTTGGACTCTGCAAAATGTGTTTATGGAAAACAGAATGCAATTTAAACCTGCAACATCCTCTCAAAATATATTTCAGGGTCATGTTACTGACAAGTCTGTGCTACCTATTGTGGTTTGTCTTTTAAAAATACAGTTGATATAATATACAACCTGAACATCTGTGTCTGAGACGTGCTGATGTGCTTGCTCTCAGAATCAAAATGCTGATTTATTTTTCCATTAGGAGCAGGTGAGTGTAAGCAGACGAGCAGACTGTCTTGCTACAGGGTGGGATCTCTTCCAGTGGATGCTTTATGCCATGGTGTGTAAATGCTCAGAGAGAGATGGCCTGTGGGAGGAGGGTGTTAATGTGGATGAGACCACACGCAGAGAAAATTTAGCAGGGGAGGAGGCACAGGCTCCTCAATGCAAGAAGCAAACTGGGAAGGCTGGAGACTCGTTGCACCCCAGAGCAGCTGTTTTCATTGCAGATGGGCTTCATATGATGGAATCTCACAACATTTCTCTTAGGTTTTAGAACCAGAGCATATCTAAGATATTAGCTTTTAAAGAGGTGTGTTCTAGGTTTTCCCTGTAACAACAAAGTGAAGAAAAGTGTATTGGAAAGCAGGATAGATCTCTTTGCTTCTGAGTGCAACACACCTTCTGACAGAGCTCAGTAAACGTTTCTCAGCCTTGTGTGTGTGACTGCCAGGCTGCAAGAATTATTATTTGTGTCTCTGAAGCCACTGAACTTGACCTTTGCAATGCTGCAGTGACATGTGACATGAAAGGGCCGTGGGGTCCGATCAATCAATAGCTGTTTTTTCCTTTGCACCTGTGACCTGCCCTTTGGATGGGAATAACTTAAAAATACTTGATTTTCAGTACAGAGTGAGAATGTTCACTCCTAATACAGACCATGTACATCTCTTATTGTTTTGTATGTAGTATGTCATGGCTCTTATGATACTATTCTGAGTTGTAAGGTTTTTCTTTGCAACTGACTGGGACATTTAAACAAAATATCATGGATTTACAGAATAAAGAGATGAAGCTGGTGTTTAAATGAGGATTAAGACAAGGGAGTTTCTATATATGGCATCTGGATCTGGGACATTGCCTGGGTTTATATTGTGTAATGTATTGCCAATTCTGGCAGCACATGCAGTGTTTACCTCATTGTGCTATGGAGTTGAGATCCCCCACAGAAAGGCTTCCAGCCCTGATGGGTTTCAATTCTTCCAGGGCTGCCCTAGCAGGTGGGCAGGTCAGGTCAGACCTAGTCTGGCATCTCTGCAGCAGGATCAGGTGCATGTCTCCCATAACCTCCTACTGAGGCTTCATTCTGAAGTTTGGATTTGAAATTGTGAGATCCCAGCACAGGATATACAGCATTAATGCTTGACCATAATGAATTCTGACTTGACAGTCTTGGAGCCTGCTCCTTCTTTTTCACTATTGGACCTGGGCTGGCAGAAGAGGAAGGAATCAGTGCAAATGACACGGCACTCCAGGTTAATGGAGTTTACCATTTGCAAGTGAGAAGTGAACCTATATTTAATGAACAAAACATTGTGTAAAAGTGTGTCACTGTACTGGCAATATTATGCTGCAACCTGTGTTGTTATCATCTTGACATCTGTGTGTTCATTTCTCTTCTACTTCTTGTCATGACCTCCGTGACCTTGTGCTTCAGAACTGCCGTGCCAAACTGTGGGAAGGAAAGCATGTAAAAATTCATGCCTCATTAGAATTCATCCCATCAGGATGAAACCCAGCTGGAATCTCTGTGAAAACAAATGTTGAGTTCTAAATGGATTATCTGCGTCCTATCTAACCTTTCTGTCCACGTTTCCAAGGCCAGCCTTGGGTTTGATTTTCAGATGCAGAGATCAAGACAAGCATCTTCTTGACCTGACAGCTGAAAAAGATCCATCATTATGGTCCATCTGAAATGATGAAGTCTATCAAGCTTCATCGTGTGCTAAAATCTTCTGTAGTCATTGCATTTTCTGATACTGGCAACATAAACAGTATTTGGTAGAATAAGTAGTGCTGAGCCATGTGCAGGTTAGGAAAAATGAAGGTGAGTTACATTTATGCCAACTATTTAGGACGGACAACTTGTGCTTTCTTAAGGAACAGTACTTCTGGAGCTGAAACGTATGTTCATACGTTGCTGCCTTCACCGTCACCTGTGGCAGCTCGTTTTCATTTGTGTTTTGTTGGGTTCTTTTTAGCAACAAACCATTTCTGGACTGTAGGGAGAGAGTGATCCAGCTCGGGACAGGCAGGAGGGCTGTGCCCATCCTGCAACCACAGCTCGCTCAGTGCAGGAACGCGGGCAGGAGATTTGTGTGCCCAAAGGCTCCATCCCACGGCGGGCGGGGAGGCGGCCTGGGAATTCGCAGGCACAGTTCACAGCTGCTGAAAGCCTGCAAGCTTTGTTCCAAAGCAACGCTTCTTGCATAACCAGGAAAAAAACCTAATCAACCTACAAAGGAAACTGGGTTCAAGGCTTCCTGAACAAAATAGCCACGATAGGAGTGCAGTGAATGTTGTAACAGCAAGGCAAAAGAAACAGGCTTTGAGTAGGACAAGAATTTGAAGAGGTAAAGCCACTTGGCAGGTGCTGAAACGTGGGGTGTCAGCGGGAGGAGAGAAGAGGAAAGGGAGGCAAAGCGGGCGAAAGCCCCGCAGGCCATGATCTGTGGCCGGAACACCCGCGGAGCACACGGCGTTCCCGGCCGGAACACCCCGGGCAGCACACGGCGTTCCCGGCCGGAACACCCCGCGGAGCACACGGCGTTCCCTCCCGAACACCCGNCGAACCCCCCGGGGAGCACAGGTCGTTCCCGGCCGGAACACCCCGGGCAGCACACGGCGTTCCCTGCCGAATACCCCGCGGAGCACACGGCGTTCCCGGCCGGAACACCCCGCGGAGCACACGGCGTTCTCTGCCGAATACCCCGGGCAGCACACGGCGTTTCCTGCCGAACACCCCGCGGAGCACGGCGTTCCCGGCCGGAACACCCCGCGGAGCACACGGCGTTCTCTGCCGAATACCCCGGGCAGCACACGGCGTTCCCTGCCGAACACCCCGCGGAGCACACGGCGTTCCCGGCCGGAACACCCGCGGAGCACACGGCGTTCCCGGCCGGACCACCCCGCGGAGCACACGGCGTTCCGGGGCCCGGCTGCGCTGGGGGAGCGCCGCCGTGCCGGGAGCGCCCTCTGCTGTGCGCGGCGGGAACTGCGCCGCAAACAGCCCCGGGCCCAGAGCGCTCCTGCAGCAGCGAAAGGAGGCCGCGCAACACGGGAAATTGGCTTGTTTTAAATCACTGGTTGCGTTTTCTAGCTCTGCGTTATCTTGGTAACACTGAGCTTTATCAAGGAACACGGAGCTGGGTATCCTTAACAGAATTATTCAAGAGGTTTCCTCTCTACAAACAATAGGAAAAATTCTGTAATGTGCGTATGCTTCAGTATGTCCACTCATTCAGACACAGGTACACCCATTAATTGGGTTCATTAATTGGAAGTGTAACAACTGTAGTCATTCTTCTCTCACGTTTAGGGTCCTGGAAGTTTCATGGGAAAAGCCTAGGAACGTTTCTTAGATTTTCAAGAGGTTTTTTTTCCAAAATTGTTTTAGTAATTACATGAAGTAAGGAACCTACTACTATGCTTATTGGGGAATTGTTTCATATCCTGGTATTTCCCGCTCTTTAGAAATAATGGTTTGCCTTTCTAGCGATTTTCTTCTTGCTGTTTTTACTCAGGTACAGACCTGGACCCTGTTGTATCTGCCATCAGCTATGTCTTCAAGGAAGTTAAAGCTCATTAGTTTGTTTTCCAACCTCAGATGTGTTCAATATGTGTCCACACCATGTAACAATCCAACACTGAGCCTGTACAATCAGCAAGACATCCTACTCCTACAGCGTGCTCTACTTACTCCAACCAATCAATACTCACAACACTGAGAATCAGGAAAGAAATGTCAGGTAATTAACTCTGAGGACCTTGTAATTACTGCTACATGAAAAGCACCCTTTTCTCCCATCCCTGACATGTTAAGTTAGTTTTTGTTTTGTTGAAAGACTTCACAGAACAAACTGGGAGCTTGCAAGACCAGGCCTGCAGAGGAGCTTGGTACCACACTGAGACTGACAGGGAAGGGGGGCCCTGGAGGTAAATTTGGCATTGAAAAATGCTGGGTTTGCACATCCCTAAATTCCTTGTAGAAACAAATACTACTGGCATCAGAACTTTTTTAAAGAAGACATCAGTAGAATAGGTAACCCCAGGGTTTTCACTAGTTTAAAATGCCAGCAGAGACTTGGGAGAAGCAAATCTGCTTTGGGGTTCTCCAGTATTTGAGGCACAAAGCTCATGGAATGTTTTATTTATCTGGTAATATGGTGCACAAGGGTTTTTTTGTGGCTTTCATTCTTCCCCTGTAAAATAAACATCTTTAGTAAAGAAGTCCAGGTCCAAACAGGATCGGGAGAAGTTAAGAAACACAGCTGGGCTGTATTTTATAATAAAACAGCACAAAATCCAATCACAAAGAGTAGGTGGAAGATGATATCTGCAAGAGAAACACAGGGTAAAATGTGAGTACTGCCAGCTCCCTTTCATCTTCTCTTCCCACCCCCTTCAGTACAATTGTATGTCCTGATGTGGCTCTGTCAACATATCAAATGTTAACAAGTACACTTTGAAAGGTGTGTTTCAAACCCTTTCCAATCGAAAATGCTTTCAGACATCCCTGTTAAGCCAGTAAAACATGATTGTTCCTTTCTGGGAAGAGAGTGTGGCAATAAGAGAAAGTATTGTTCAGTATTGGAAGTTATCAATAGGATTTTATTGTCCAGCGTGAAGGATGTGTCAAAAGAAGGAAAATAAGGTATATAACATTGGGAAATAGCATCTCATTTTGACATATTTCCTCTTCTGTCAAATTTACTGTATTTTTCCGCCTTTTTTCTTTTTTTTTTTTTAGCTCTGGATTTTATGTTGACAAAGACACTCAAAGTCCATATTTGGATTGGTACTTTCATTGTCATGCTTTTCTGTTTACCTGAGAGTGTGTAAAATCTGGATAAACCTTTGCCTGTATAAAAGAGGAGGAAAAAATTACATTGGGATTATGTTTAAAACAGGGTAAAATGCACCAGCATGCTTTGTAATAGCAGAACAGAAAACATTTGCCACATTTTGAAATTCTGGGTGTTTCTTCATCTTGGCTTTACTGTCTAAAATTATAAAAGGATCCTCAGTTCTTTTATCTTCTAAAATTAAAGCAGCTCAAGAGAAATCCCTGGTGCCTGCAGGAGGCATCAGGTAGAGGAACCCGTTGTTTTACAGTGGGGACACCTGATGGCAGTGCAATTAGTGTGTCAGGAGGGATAGACATGAAGCATCTCCATAGCACTGGTAGGTGTTGTGGATGTGCTGAAGTACTGACCCACACTGTAAAAAAAAAGAGTTTCCTGCTTCTCCTAAGCCTGACCTCTCTCCCACTCATGTGGAACCTGTCAGGGCCTGTCTGAGCTGCTGCTCAGGTCACATGTGGGTGAGCAGAGCCTTCACTGCCAACTCGGTGTGTGAGTGCTTTGGCCATTTATCACAAATGCCAAACGGGAGCCTGGACTCACTTTAATGAGGAGAATTTCACTGAGCTCTCCACCCAGAGCTTGGAGGGGACAAGCTTCTGTTCAGGACTCCAGCTGCCCTGGGGGAAAGGGCTCTGGCAGAGGGCTTTGGCTCCCTCTCCTTGCTCCTATGCTGTCAGTTTCTCTGCTTCCCAAAGGGAGGACCAGCCCAGAAACCCAGTCACTTACTGCGCACAGTGATCTCCGCCACCAAAACCCCTCCGGTTTGTTCCGCGCGCTGCTGTCGTTTGTCGCATGTCTCAAGAGAGCAGAGAGAAAGCCATGAATACCAGAAGAATTGTAAATTAAAAAAAAAAAAAAATCAGGTACAATTCTCATGTTTCCAAGGAAATTGCTGCATATATTTTCATTTTTTTCTGCCTGTAATTATTGGCAGTTTTGTTGCAGGAGAGATTTGAGGAGAGTCTTAGGAGCATTTTTTGAAGATTTTGGTGGGTTGTTCTTCCCACCCTGCCTTAAACAAAACTCCTGTCAAGAAAGGGGAAATTGAGCTTCATCTGTTTAACCCATGACCTCTGTGAGGGCTTCTATGGTTGTTCATTGCTAATGATAATTGTTGCCTATTGGGCAGACACAGGAAGCACCAAATCCCTTCCATATAGATCAGCTCATGTCCAGCACTAATGATGCCTGTCACAGTTGGCAAGGTCTGTATTGGAGGCAGTGCTCTACAGATTAAAGGTCCTTGTCCATCTCCTGACCTCTCCTGACCTTGGCAGATCCCCAGCTGTGGGCATTTTTATTACAAACCCAGCATGTAGTAATTCTGGTTATGAGTTGCTTGTAAGCACAGACCACCAGCTTGGTTCAACCTTAATTGCGGGAGACCACCAGCTGCATTTTTGAGTGGGAAGTGGACTCAAGGGATGTCAGCCTGATTGAGCAATTATCCTGCACTGGAGGGTGAGGTGGGAATTCCACACAGTGCCTGAAAGGATGATGTAGATGTTTGACAGTACTGTCAGAAGGGCACATATGGAATAATGGGTTTGTGTTTTCTTTTAACTCCAGTCTGTGGCTGGATAAAAAGTTGAAGAAATCTTTAAAAATAAACAACAAAATCTAAGACCAGAGTTTTTCTTTTGCCTTTGAAACTTAGAATTTCTAACAATGCGTTTTTGTCAAACATTAAATTTTTTCACAAGTCAGTTCCCCCTGCTTAGCACTGAGGCTGTATAATATAAAATGCTCTCTTAATTTGTTTCCTGGATTGAGAAAGAGGTTAGAAAGAAAAATTGGGTTCATCAGGAGTGATGCTCTCTCTTTCCCAGCAAGAAATATTTGTTGTTGAAATGATAGTTGGCCAAGGAGTATTTTGGGCTTTCATTTCAGGTTAAATAAAATTCAGTTTTGTTTTATAGCGATGACATGTTCATTGCATGAGAGAAAGAATAGCAAAGCTCACACTTGGTGAAGGGTGGAGAGAGAAGTCTTTAAAGAAAGACACTTTGGTAACCTCATCCATGCATCAGTTGGTGCAAGCAGTGGGCATCTGGCCATGCTAAATAATCTGTCTGTACAGCACCCTCACCTCACTCCCACCTAAGGACACAGGAACCCACTGTTCCACCTCTGTTCCTGCTCCAGGGAAAATTTATGTCTTTTATGCAGAATAGGATGGCTGTAAGAGTAATAACATGGCAGGGAGGACTTTGCTTGGGAAGGGGTACTGGGAGGTTTTTTTGGACCAACAGTGAGCTTTGAACCAAATTCTCCCATGGCCCCCAAGGTGTTCTTGGCACCAAGATACTTGGTAGAATGGAAAAAGCTCAGCTTTCTCTCTCTTTTCAGGCTTGTGTTTCACTGTAGTCTGGGATATCAACAAGAGCTGAGTTTTTCAATGGCTACCTTATTTCTCAATACGTTTAAACAAGTTTCCCAGTGCTTCAGACAGTGCCTGTGGCATGACAGGGGTCGGGGTGCACAGCTGGGCCACTCGGGTTCACACACAGCAGCACCCTCATCTCAGAGAGCCCTGGCACTGGCTCTACACCCGCCATGCCCTCGGAAGGGCTCAACATCCTCCGTCTGGATGTGGCCCTGCGTGTTTCCCCAGGAGGGAGGCCTTACCACGGGGCAGGAGAACTTCTCGCTGTCGCAGATGTGCGTCTCGCAGTGCAGCCAGACCTTGGACAGCTTGGGGATGTTGCGGAAGCGGAAGGCGTTGAACTGGAACGTGGCGCGGTTCGTTTTCCCGTTCTCGTGCACAAGGATGGAGTAGTCTGTGGCACACCTGTGTTGTGTATGGAGAAGCAGTGTCAGAGCCCCCACGGCTTCAGTGAAACGTCTCCTGAGGTGACAGTCTGATGAATGTGTTTGCCCTGCTGTGGACCATCTTTTCCTTTGCTCCCTTTATCCCCCAGGAACTGCCTTTCTGGTCATCCTCAGGGCTGGGCTGGGTAGAGGTGCTCCCCTGGGTCCCACAAGCACCTACCCCTTGGTGATCAAAGGCCAGTGGATCTGGTAGAAATACTCCGAGGAGGGAGTTGCCCAGCAGTTGTTGAGAACAACTTTGAACCTGGAGAGATACAAATCCCAGATTAGCAAGGAATGTCTCAATGGCCAATTTATTACTGATTCTTCCTTCCCTTGCCTACCTGTCGCTTAAGCCCTTAGCTTCCACTCCAGCAAATATGTCAGAACCAATTTCTGATGTTTCAACGACGAAGGGGGCTTCCTTTATACTTGAGAACTTGGCATTCTTTGAAAGACAAAGACAAAGGTGTCACACGTTACTAGTGACATGCAAAGGCGTGGTTCAACTTCAGACACCACTGGAGAGCTTGACTCCACAAGTCTGAGTTCTTATTACCTGCAAGCTCCAAACTCTATATCAGTAGCAGGACTATTGCAAGCCTAAGACGATGTTTAAAAATCTTTTTGTTAATATATGGCTTAAAATGCTGATCAGTGACAGAATTTGATGCTGTTTGGGTTGTAGTATGTGTGTATTATATCACAGCACGGGTGGGAAGCAAGCTTGCTGCTGCTTCTGATGGTGGAGAAAGCTGGTGGGAGTGAGAGTAGAGATGACTTTCTAGAATGGGAATGGGGTTGGGACATGGCCATGTGTTGGGGAAAAGGAATGAAGACAAGCAGAAATCACATGCCCCAATGGAAAGGTTCGACACTCCGTGATTTACACTTGTGGTGGCCGGAGGGTGAGAGCTAAGGGGGCATGAGTGTGTACAAAGAGTTCTGCCAGCTGTCCTTCATTCACTAAAAAGCCAGCCTGCTCAACATGGAGCGTGTGTGGTGCTCAGGTGAATACTTCTGGTTACAATGCACTGAAGTGCCTACCTTAAATCCCATTCCTTCTTATAGGGTAAGATGGTAACAAAGCTAGCACCAGAATTATACAAAGAGTAACATGTTTAGTCCTAGCATTAGTTTACTTAGTGGTAAATACTCCCTCTACCTGGCCTATAATTTTAACACAGTATGTTACTAGTTGTGATTTTTCTATCTGTACTATGATAGAGAGGCCATTTTGGTGCTTTTGACTGTGCTTTTTTGGAGAAAAAACTCCAGGATCAGGAGCTGGCTGCTCCAGCAGTGCTGTGGAACCGTGGAGAGGAGAGGGATGTTTCAAAAGATCTGCCTGATATCAAGGGACAGTATTTTGTTGGCAACAAAATTCCAGCGTGACCTGAAGATCTCTGGGGTACGTGACATATCTGTCAGGTGAGAGGAACAGGGAGAAAACTGCAAGAGAAATGCAAAGAGCTTTGCTGTGTCTATAAAGGCCATGTGAGGCCAGCAGTGCTTGTAGATTCATGCTGCTCTTGCAGTGGGACTACAAACAAGTTTTGCTTTTTCTTATAAAACCTGTCAGCAGGTTAGAAATGTACCACTCAGCAGAAAATGTGCCTGATTTTGAGGGATTAAAAGAACAGTTGGCATGTGTCTGCTCTGTTCAGTTTAACTATATCCCTGTTAATCAGCAGAAAGAAGGACCCCTGCCAATCCCACTGCAATTATCTGTTCCAGGCTAGTAATGTGCTTCATGACACATTAAAGTCAGGAGTAGCAGCCCTGTTTTTTTCCAGCTCTTTGTCTCAAGCCTGTGGTAGGTGAAGGTGAAAGTCTGGGTGGCAGAGAGCACTTACAGAGTAGAAGTTGAGGGACAGCTGACTTTCAAATGAGCCGGAGCTCCCGTTCTTCACATGGACAGTGGCCACCCTGGGGACATGACAAATTTCTGTGTGAGTGAGGCATGGTGATGAGGACAGGATGAGACACACTCCCAGAAGAGGAAGTACCTTTGGTCAAAGGCAGCCTGGTTCACCAGGTAGTTGGCATTGTATGTGCAGGAGAAGGAGTAATTCACAGGCTGGTTCTTCACAATCACTGAGGAGTCATTGGAGACAATGGAGTTATAGAAGTGATACAGGGGATTCTTGAACTGTGGATGGTGAGACAAAGGAATATAGGCAGTTCTTAATCTTTGAAGCATCAGGAACAACGTCATACTTTGAAACATGAAGAGTCTATCTGGTGTCAAAACACCCTCCCCAAGGAAACATGGTTTGGTAGCTCTTTATATGCTGTGCTGCCTATACATATGTCTTACCAAATATAAGTTCTTTGTAATACAGGTGCCAATGAACAACAGACTAATATCACTAAGCCTGTGAGTATTTTTCCTGTAGCTGCAAAGCACAGCTTTGTGATTCTTCCTTCTCCTTGATGCTGGAGTTTGCCTCCTTCTTCCATCAGTACCTAAAGCCTAGTCCGAGCTGAAGAGGACAGGACTCTCTCAAGTGAGTCCAGCCATTTCCTGAGTCAGAAATGCTGACCTTGATAGTCTTACCTCTGACTGTGTCCCACAGTATGATTTGTTTTTAGGTGACAGGTCTGGGATTGTGAATTGGTAATATCCCGAATCATGGATCCCATTGTAGCAAATGCCTCCAAGGGCCAGCTGATTAACCTCCCATCCATAAGGACACTCTGGAATTCTGGTAATGATGGTTTTAGGATAGCAATATACCAGAATTACATCTGAAAGGAAAATGATACACCTGGAGTTATTCAGTGGCAATTTTCTTTCAAAGAGGTGGGTCTGCACACTTACTTTCCATTGGGCTTAACCTTCTGTGAACAGGGGTGTGTGCTGGAAGGTCTCCTAACGTGAGCACCTTTTGCTACACAAAAATGACCTTTAGGTTGTTAAATTCTGCCCTCTTTGAAAGTGTTTGGCCTTTGCCTTCTAATCAATGCAGAACTGTGTGTAATTTTTTTATCTTTCTGGAACAGCTGATTAGGAAGCAGAGACACTGCTGAGAAACCTGAAGTGAAAAAGGACTGCACTGAAATCTGTCACATTAACTTATGCTGCAAAGCTTGCTTCTGTAACACCACTGACTCTGTAATTTGGTAGGTTTTGTAGATCTGCACCATTTTGTAGTGGTATATACATTTGCCACAACAGATATTCTACCCTTTCTCTTCTTTCACTGGCATTGCAGTGCCAGCACAAACTGATTTTTTCCAATTGCCAATTAAAAGCCAAGATGTAAAGATGAACATAAAAGCCTGGCCCTGCTAACAGCAATAGTAAATGAAGTCCCAAACTCCCAGCCCTGTTAACAGAGGTGGTTAACAGCAGTGCAGTGTTTCCAAACATGGTGATTGCTAATAGCCATGAATGTTGAACATCATAACATACAGACTGATCGATTCATGATAGCAGAATTGGCTATTTTTCAAAGGCAGTGCTAATTTGAATGTCTGATGGAAATTTAAAGGGCAAATATTGACTAACCATTAATGACCAGAAAATTGAGAAAGGCTTCCAATTACTACAGTAAGAAACAAGACACCCTGCCTGGAATTATTCAATTATTTCTTTTAAAGCCCTTGGCACTCTCATTTTCATGCTAAAAGCCTCATTTTGCAGTGCTTCCTTGTCTGCTTGGGAATACTCAGGGGAAGTCAGCTAGGGACCTTAACAACTCACTTTTTTCTGGTCAACAAACTTTCAGCATATGCAGGCTGATTCTGCTTGTGTTAATGCTCAGATTTATAACTGGCAACTTTACAGCTATGAAAATTCTTGCAGTTCAGAGAAACTGCTTGTACAAATAAAGGTACTGAAAGAAATGGCTCGAGGGCCAAATACTTTAGATATACCGTGAAATCACTGACAGTAATCTGACAGCAGTCACACACTAAATCAAACACTACACTGAGGTGTATTCCAACACGTTTCTAGAGCACATTTCATTCTTGTAGTGAAATCTACACTACGGGTATGTCTGGCACCAGATCACTTCGGTTTCTAGGCAGTAATCAGTGTGCAGCTAGAGCCCTACCTTCAATGATTTTTGTACTTTTCTTGTTTTAATATGGCAGTGTGGTTCAGGAGTTTAGCCCAGCACATTCAATCACCACTGGCCATCTGATTGCGGTCAGTGGGACTAAAGCCCAGCTTGGGCAGCAAAGATCTGCTGCATCTAGTCTGTACTATTACAGAAAATTTCTAATTGTTTTCATTTTCTTTGCCATTTTATGCTTTTGTGCTTAACTTTCTTGCACTATGGTTATGGCACAGTGGGGTTAGGACTTCAGTGGTACATCCTTTACTGTGCTAGCTTAAAGCATATCAATAAAAGAAATGTAAGGATTAGCTATACAGAATCCACAGTTTAACTTTCTGAAGGAAACTATTTTGATTTTGACTAAAAAAACCCTTTGGCAACTTAATTACAAGAGATGATCACAGGAGACTGAAATTATTTTACCTGCTTTATTTGGAGTGCAAGGCCCTGCAAGAACTCGAGCCAAGATGACCAGCAGATAAATAGCAAGGGCCAACATTTCTTGCAATGATCTGAGGACACAGGAAATAAAAGCTGGAAATATCTTTAAAACTGGAAATAAAAACAATGCATTGTCTGCAGACCTGAAATGGTAGCTACTCTTAAACGTGTCCTTTTCATAGACAGAAAAAAATAACATCACCGATACTCTGTCACCCCATGTAATTGCATCTGCAGGGTAAATATTTCCAAGTCTATTACTATAATTGGGTCACTATTGTGATGATTTTACTATTTCTGTTTAGTGGTGGTAAAGAGTCTAAATCTAAAGGGTTAATATAACCAAATGAAACTGAAACAGTGGGATTTGAAAAAAAGAGGGAATAGAAATTACTAGAAGAAATATTACTCAAGAGCATAGATAATGTGCTTAAAATTTAGTGCTGAAACTATTCTCTGTGGTGATGACTATTCTGACGTGTATAATCTTAATTTCATGTAGCTCGGTTTTGGTAAATTATGTTTTTCTCCTTTACTGCTAAATGTTGAATTTCTAGGAAAACATTCACAGCAGTAATTTACATTTAAATTTCAGGCCTGAAACCTGCAGGCTGTTTCTCACAGGGAAAAGCATGTACAGCCTGTGGGATTGGGACTGGAGTTCTCATATTTTCCCTTTGTAGGCACTCTTCAGTATCAGCCCTCATATACACATCACTAAGCAGACTAAGTCAGAAGTAATAAATACCATTTAAGTAAAGAAAAAATATCATCCCAATTCAGTAGTTCTAACAAAAACAATCAATTACAACATTTTCACTCAGGCTCTATTTAAAAATATATATTCATAATAGGCTCATAAAGTACATATCAGTAACAATTCCTTCTAATTATAATCCTATGCATTCTACAAGAAATTAGTGGTTATACTTACGAGACAGAAGGGAGCTAATTCTTTCAGATTTTCATTCCAGTCTTATTCCAATAGCAGCGCTGTCAGCTCTTCCCAAGATGTCCTCTTTCAAATGAACCCAGCTGGTGTTATCTTCGCTTTATATAAGCAATCTTGTAAAAGGAGCCCATCTCTGGGTAAATCTCAACCCGCCAGTATTGTCCAGTGTGAGAGGAAAAAA
Source organism: Climacteris rufus (assembly GCA_013398175.1). Taxonomy (NCBI): domain Eukaryota; kingdom Metazoa; phylum Chordata; class Aves; order Passeriformes; family Climacteridae; genus Climacteris; species Climacteris rufus. The sequence continues at coordinate 383,963 of VZRZ01005631.1, forward strand.
AAAGAGTTATAGAAAAGCAGTTCTCTTCCCCTAGATGGGACTGTATTGCTGCTATTTCATTTTTAAAATGTCTTTCTATGGTGGTTTGTTTACAGATCTCGAAAACAATTGAATAGAAACCTGCTGAAGGTATAAATTTTTTTAGTTTATGATTTTATTAGGAAAATGCACAATTTCTTCTGAGGTAAAGCCACAGCTGCCTTCTAGAATTCAGTGAAATTGTATTTATAGGCATTAGATGCTTGTTTTAAATGGCTTATTGACAATGTCAAGCTTTTGTGCCATGTGAGTGGACAAAAGTAAAGGCAACAGATCATACACTACCTTTGGAGTTGTTTTTTTTTACTTATTTTTGTCAAAAAGTTCACAGGCATGTAAACTGAGTTTAGGTAGGCTCTTCTACAAGCCTAAGCATTATACTACATAATTCTAGTACATAATACTACATAATTATAATACGTAATCCTACATGCATGTAAGACTATGTAATATACATTAAATGTTAAACTGTAGGTTGTGTAAAACTTACCATTGAACTGGAAGCTGAAACCAATTTGCTCTTCAAATGACCATCAGTCATGAGGTTGCCTATGCCAGTCTTGGCCAGCTGGTAGGATTTTCTGGTGACCAATTACATCCTGTTTGTGGCAGCTTTTAGTGAAAGGCCTGGAAAAAGGACCTGGGTACACTGCTGCTATTTTATTTGCCTGCATAAAAGATGTGGGATGTAGACAGTCTTGCCACATAAACTGGCACAGCCTCAGCTTTGGGCACTGTGTACCTACCCAGTTCTGTGTGCTGTTGGACTTGTGCTCTGATATCTGCCTTGAGACACAAAACACAGAGGGTCTCACTGACCTTGCTTGTGGGACCCAGCCCTGTGGGGCTCCTCACAGATGGTTTGATGTCTCCTCTTCTGCAGAGCCTTTTTCTGCCCCACCCACGGCAGGACTTTGGTGTGGATCTGCCTTCTCTTAAGCAATTTTTGGCATACAGGGGTGGCACAGAAGTAAAGCTGTACCAGTTGTCAATAGTCCAGAGTTTTTGAATGAGGAGAGAATGGAAGTAAAGAGCACAGTGCCCTTGACTTTATCCTGAAATGCTCAACAAGGAGCTTTTAGCTGTCCTTATGGGAGCACCTTGAGGACAGAATTCACTACAAGAAATGTCTCAAGCCAGAAGACCTGAGCAGAGCAGGGCCATGAGTGCACCCTGCATTGGGAGGGCTGCCAGGGCTCAGCCTGATCATGTGCAGGTGAATCTGCAATGACATGAGGCTGTAAGGAACCAGGGTGACTTCTTCTGGCAAACTGACCCAAAGCCCTAAAGAAAAGTTGAAAAGCCTATACATTTCTGTAATAAATTTCAAGTATAAAGTCTGAAGATAGATTGAAGCTATGTAAGGATTGCAATATAGAGCTGCTTTCACTGTTCTTGTGAGCCAAGTCCTGCAAGCCATCACATTCTGATTTAAATGAGATTACTTAAAGATGGACACACACATAAAATCCTCTGGCCAGGGTTTGTGGTTATTTTAATTGAATTAAAGAATAATCCACTGAACAAGAACCAAAGCTCATAAATCATTTGGTGTGACCTAACTAGAGATTATCCTTATCAGAAATCCTAAAACATTGAAGACTGAACTCCAGGTGTCTGTTTTATAGCCTCATCCCAAATTCTGCAGGGATACAGGCCTAATTTGGTTTCCTAAGGCCAAGTCTGAATACACACTGTGTAGACATGTACTTGTTTTTGTCTTCCTGTGCATGAGTATTTGGTCTGGAACCAGAAACCCGGACTTCTGGTGAGACATTATGATCGACCCTGTTATCAAGAATATATAGCCCAGAAACAAGGGGAGGCTTGCAGGAGAAAGCTTGTGACTTTAGGCATAAGAAAGGATGCATGGCCACATACAAACTGATTCTTCAAGCTCAAGGGATCAGATTCAGTCCTGGGATTGGACTTGGAATGTCAGATCTGCCTACACAGGTCTGATTGGCAGCGTAAGATATTTGGCTAACCTTGATTAGGCATTGTGTAAATGCCTTGCTAAAAATTATTTAAGTGGTCAGCCTCACCATAACATTAACAAAGCTCTTGAAACACAGATTAACTTTTTACAGATGATTTTTAGCAAATACTGTAATTAAAAGTGGTGTAATGCTACAGATTTCAGTGGAATTACTCCAAAATGTATCTAATCCCATAATTTGTAAAAGAAAATAAATCTCTCATTATCTTCTCACAGAAAACTTATCTACATGTGCATAATACTCCTTTTAGGCAAAAGGTAGAAAACAGAATGAAAACCATGAAACAAATTTGGCAGAACTGCCAGCTGGTGCATAGTAGTTTTCATTTGCATAAGAAACAAGCACAAAATGTACCTAAGCCAACCAGCATCTGATACCTGCACTGATCAAAGGTGAAGCCTTGGGGAAGGGTTAGGTTTCTCTCCGTAAGTGCACACACAGAAAAAGGAAAGCCATTAACTTGCAAAGCAGACCATTGAGGATTGTTGCAGTTCCCTGCCTCTTTCCAAACCCCTTGAGTAATCTCAGCAATCTAAGCATTTGTAAAGATTTCAACGAGGAGCAAATGAAGGCCTTATTGTGAATTTTACGTACAAGGACAGCTTGTGTCTCCAGCCTTGTTCCTCACATTGTGATGGAAAGCTGTGTGAGTATCGACTATCTGGCTCTTACATGAAGCAAATGAGGTTCTGCTGTTTGAACCTGCAAGGGATATCGCAACATCCAATTTTCATTGGTTTTGGACACAACAATAAACCTGAAGAGTCCCTTAGCTATACGGAAGGACTTTATGGGTCAGTGAGGATCAATGGAGACAAGTAGCAGATTCCAGGAGGAGGGAGATCGGCTGACACTCATCTAGAGGCTGCAATGTATTAATGATGGTGTTTCCAAACACCAAAACCTGGCATACTCAGTTTTGTCTGAGATAAAGAGTGTATTTATCCCACACGCATAAAGACATCCATGCTAGGTCTGGAAGCATAGAAACTGCATTTATATTTGACCTGATCTGAGTTAATGGATCCTCTTGGAAATGCAGCACACTGTTGGTATAATCAAATTTTCCTGAAATCTTAGCGAGCTGTGCTGTGTAGACTTATTCCCTCGGGTCATAAATACCTTACGGATTTAGGATTGTTTTGCCTTTTATAGCGTAAATACCTTTGCTGTAGTTTATTACTCATAGCACGTGGCTGGTCACTCACTTCAGCACGACTGAGTCACCATCCCTGGAGGTGTGTGTAGATGGCACTAAGGGACATGGTTAGTGCCGGACTTGGCAGTGTTAGGACAGTTGGACTTGCAGATCTTAAAGGTCTTCTCCAACCTAAATGATTCTGTGATTCTATTCTATGAATGTTTTAGCCTTGTGAGCAGAGTATAGAACAATGCAGGTGTGTAACAGAGAACCTGGGACCCACAGATACAGCCTAAGTCTTCAAGCAGCTGATATTCTTCAGTAACTGCACAAAACATATCAGAAGAAGCGGAAATTACAGGAAATTGTCTTTGTGGCAGAGATGCATAAAAATCAGAGGTGGATGTTTGGGCCACCGGAAGAGTCTTCTGCTCCAAACTTCCTCACGCATCACCTGTCTGTCTGTGTAACTACGCTGCACTGAATCATAATTTTTCAGCAGTCACTTCAGCAGTCACCTGCAGCCATAGCCTTGGTGAGACAGTGCTGCTGTTGGGACATGCACTCCTGGGGTGTGGATGAGGACAGTCTCTCACCTGAAGGGCCATTCCCTTGACATTTCTGCTGTTCAAGACAGATTCTTACAACAAATCTTGCTGAACACAGAATTGTGGCTGAAGTGAATAATCATTTTTCACGTTCATTTGAATGGCTGATCCTATTGCTGTTTAGCTTTGCCAGCATATTTAATGTTCTTTGGACGCTTCACCAGCAAAGTTCTGCTTGTTCTGCAGTTTGCTACTGCTGGAACAGAGCATTGGTTTCCAGCTGAGTTTCCTTGAAGCCTTTGTGTGGGTAAGTGCTTTCTTTGGTGTATTTTTTTACGGGATGTCTTACAGCTAGCTAGTTATGAAAGATAAGGATTTAGGGCTTGATTTAATAAAGACATGGTGCTTGATTTAATGAATGCATGAGACATGTAAAACAGGTCATGCGAGACCAGAACTGATGACTTACAGTGGTCATGTGAGCCCCCACCCGTCCTTGGGCTGCCTCTATTTGGAGATGCCTAAACTTGCCATGCACTTAATTAATCTGTATAAATGAGGCATGTGTTGCGTTAGCAGGTGCTGTTAGGTGGCCAAGATACCTACATAGATATCTGTAAGGTGCCCAAGATATCCTGTGACACAGGACCTCTAGGACACTCGTGCACTTTTGGAGTGGGATCTGGAAGCCAGACAGGATATTCAAGGATATCTTAAGTGACACCGGATGTCTCCATGCGGGCATCAGCGAACAGCGACCAGGCAGACACGCTGTTCTGGTTGGCTTCAATTTGTTTCTGTTTGCCTTGGGAGCCCGAGCAGCCCTGCACACTCACAGCACTCATGCCTGAGCCTGCTCCAGTTGGCTCAGCACCCTCCAATTACTCACTGAGTGCCCAAGGAGAGCTTCCAGGCAGAAGTTGGAGCACTTGTGAGGAAAGATAGTTTTGATCTCTACAAGTATGTCTTGCATCTGGGTCTCCCATAGTCCTGGGCAAGGGCTCTGACCACCAGGCCTGTCTCCTCCAGCTGTTCTGTGAAGAGAGTGTGGCCTGTGGCTGCTTGGCTCTACTGTGTTCAGAGTTGCTGTCCCATCTGGTGTGTTCCAGAGCAGAACTGCAGAGATTTTCTGCTGAGAACACAGGGATTAAGTATTTTGTAATGGAATGATATTGCTGGGGAATGGCATTCTGTAATCACCTGAATGTGGCCTAAATGGTTTCTGAGGTGCTTAAGTGCTTTTTTGGATCTCAACCATGCTGTCCTGTATCACATCTTGTAAACCTTTTAGTTCTTGTTATCTCAACAACAGGTCCTGATCTCTTGGCAATGTGGGGCAGGATCTCACCTCAGTATGGGGGAGGATTTTAAGAGGAAGGTGAGAAAAAAGGAAGAATGGACTCTTTGTGTCATTCATTAGCTTAATCTTCTCAGGTTGGCAGCTGGCTCTGACACAGTGACCATTGCTCTTCTTGCTCCAGTAATGCTCTCCTTTCTGGGCATTATCCCACTAGTGCTGGGAAGGTTGCAGAAATATGATGTTTCTCAGCTTGGGTTGGGGTATGTCACCACAATTTTAAAAGAGTCTGCAGCAGCTGTCTGATCTTCTGCCTGATTCCTGGCCAAGTATGTTGGCCATAAATAATGCTGCTCACCCAGCCTGCATGCTTTGCTACAGAAACCTGACAAAAACAGGACTGCAGTGCACTGAAGCATTAAAAATATACTAAAGGCAAATTTATCGTCTGGTGTCCCTCAGTGGCAATTCCATTGACTGGTGAGAAACTGATCCTAAATGTATGCAGTTTATTTCAAAAATATGGTTAAGTAAGAAAAAAGCAAAGCAAATACAAAAGAAGGGGCAAACTAATAAAGAAATTTAAGAAGAAGGAGTAATGCTGAATTAGAATAAAGGACTTGATTTCCTCCAAGCTTGGAAGTGCCACTCATTCCCAAACCCAGAAACCTTTCCTTAGATTTGCAGTCTGTACTGCCCTGGGAGCCCTGGCATGCTCCTGCTCCCTCTGTAACACCTCTACCCTTACCTGAGCTACAGAGCCTTTCTCCAGCTTCCTGGTTACCCCATGGTCTGAGCCAGCTGAGTTATAAACCTGCTTTGTGATGGACACACATGAACAACTGGTAAAAATCGGGTTCTGGAAATGGTCACCATAATTGCTATCCTTAAGTTGAGATCCATTTGTTTTCCCTGTGAAATAGACTTGCAATATCTGTAGTGCTGCCCTCTCAAATCAAACACAAACCTTTGCACTTCTATCAGTGGCTGCTGCTGATTAAAATCACGGTTTTGGTTTCCCAAGCTACATAATCCTGCTAGTTCATTCTTAGACCTACTTTTCTTAGCACACTGTATCCATTATACCAGTGTTGTCCTCATTTTTGAAAGTTTGTGATTTTTCAGCAGTCTGATAGCATCATCCTTGGAGACAGTCTCTCTTGCTGTGAAAGGGATCGGTTTGTTATAGAGAATTACGTGTCTCTGAGAGCTGCATGTATCAAACTTAGCTGCATTAATTAGCTGGTGCCATGCTTGTAAACTGATCATAATAATGCTTATCACAATCTTAGTACCATTATCTCTGTTTTGCAGATAATGGAACTGAGCCACAGAAAGGCAAAGCCCAGTGTAGGGCTCTTGAGCTGCCCATCCTGCTCTTACTTCTCCCGTGCCATTGAAAAATCAAGCAGCTTGAAGTAGAAGGTGTCCAAGCAAACTCTGAGTGGGTTTATCTGTGAATGAGAAAAGCTTTCTGGGAAGCTACAGAATGATTTCATGACCTACCAGGCCATGTCTTCTGGAACAGAGGATGACTATTTATCTCAGAATCTATTTGGCCACCTAAACTCCCCCTGCTTGTCAGTTTACCATTCCCACTGGCCTTTATGGCTTATTGATGATGATTTGGTGACTCACAATCCATTACCAGTCGAATGTCTCAGTGGATTTTTCTCTTCTGATGCCATAAACAAAGCTTTTCTTCCCACTTTGTCAAGACATAGCCTTTAGTGCATTCAGCCAACAAAAAGGTCACTTTCTGAGACTACCTACAGATAACAGACTAGATCAGTTAAGGGGCATTCTTTTCTTCAGACTGTACCAACACACTATTGATGATATCCATTGAAAAACCCTTTCCATTTGCTTGTTGTGGTATGACTCAGCCAATATTAAATAAAAACCAGATCTTACTTTTTTAACTGTCTTAATATGGTATTTTTGGAGAATTCACTGAAACACCAAATGCAAGAGGTGGCTGTGGTACTGCCAAGGTGGAGCTCTTCAGAGATTTTCATGGGCTCCCTCTGATAGTCAAGTTTGAGAAAGCTGACACCTTTGTGTTTTCTTCTGCTGAGCTGTAGCTGGTGTTGCATTGATTCACTCAAAATCAATTTGACCATCCTGGGCAAAAGTACTGTTTGCTAGCTCTTAAAATGACAGTTTCCTCTTCTAGTGTGGCTTACAATAATGTAATTGTAGGAAATATGCAGCAAGAAATCATTTTCATCTAAGTCAGCTGAACAGAGCATTGTGGTCATCTGAAAAATATTTGCTACTATAATATACCTATGGCATTCATACAGAATTTTCTACAAGCTAGTCCAGAATATGACACTGCAGTTCTCTATTATGAAAATCTCTCAGGAGTACAATAATCTGATTGCCTTCCAAGGGATTCATAGAGTTGTTCTCCTCAGTAACCCACTATAGGTCCAAGTACTCAATTCTCCAGGACAGACTGTGCTGAAGACTCCAGATTGATTATGCTGTTAGTGACGCAGGAAGCTCTGCTGTTGTTTGTTTATTCTGAGATTAGCTAAAATTAGAAGTTGACCTTATGTTCTTAAAGACAAAAATTCAAGTTACTGATTCTGATGATTCTTTTCTGGAAATATGATCTTGAAAGCCAGATATGGTCTCAAAAGTCAAAGCTCCTTGAGCTGGGAGTCAGTTCTTAAGTGATTTTGAAATGACAGGTGTCTGGGCCAATTGATATACAGGAGCCATAAACCCTGAGCAATTTCCAAGGTAATGCTTTAACATGCTATGCTGGACATCTAGAGATATGTCAGATCTTGAAAGATCAAGAAGATGTCAAATCCTTGTAAGTGCTTGAAAACAGCTGGATAAATTCAGTAATTGTTAAATAGACAGACCCTGATCTGTTGACTGTTTGGATGCACCAAAAGCACATGAAGTTGAAAAGTTGCTATTTGCATCTCTGCATGATCTTGATATCTTAAAAAAAAAAAAAGAGTAAAAAAACAGGGAATACTGAACCTTTCTCAGCAATAGTTTGGGAAGATATATTATTGATGTTTAAGAAAGTGCATAAGGCTTGAAGTGTTGAACTTGAAACACTGGGAAGGGTATGTTTGTAGAGGTTTTTTCTTAATATCAGTTTTGCTTTTTCTCAGTGGGCTCCAAAACAAAGTGTACCTAAATCAATAGTCACTTCTGAAAATGTAAGCTGATTTTAGAGTATTCTGATACATCTTGCTGGAAACCCTTTGGAAAAAAAATGTAGTTGAAATGCCGACATTTTACATCTAATTCTGGGGGTGGGTGTGCTGTTGTTTTGGCATAGGTGAAGTCAAGGAATATGAATGTATAGACGATATGGCAGTGATAGTATTTTCTATGTTTGCAATACCTTTCATTCCAGTGTCTCTGAGGCCTTTATAAAGATTTTACTCCAGACACCAACTGGCCAGGAGAGGGTGTTAGTGGTGTACTATATGCAGACACATGTGACACAGAAAGGCAAAGCGACCCATACGAAACCTGGTGAAGACATCTCAGATGAAGACATCTCACCCTTCTCTGAGTGCTGCCCCATCTCCTGGACCTTTCCTTGGTTCTGATTATTTGCATTATCCATAGTAATTATTATTAAGTGTTGCTGTTTCAATATGGCAAGCAAGCAACAATATGAGGGCAAACATAATTTTCTTGGATCTTTGTGGATACTTTCATTAACTAATAATGTAAACAATTTGTTACCAGGCAAGTTAAAACAGAATAGAGCAAAGCCTACACCACTCAGGAATAGCAGGTATGAGTGAAAATAAGTTCAATCGTCCAGACATTTTTTACTTCTCTTCCAAGCCTTAATCTTGTTGCTAGTAACAGTTTGGAAAGATGTTCCTCTCTAGGACAAGTGCCATATATTCCCTTCCTCCTGCACCTTCTGTCAGGAGCCAACCCACCTGAGATCCCCAGTTGCAGAGTGACCTCAGGTCTTTCAGTCAGCCTTTGAATTCCCCTTCAGAGCTCCTTTCTCCACTTCCTAGTCTTCATTTTCCTCATGTAGTTGCAACCCTTGTGGTATGTCCAATATGCCACTAAAGCCACAATGTCTGCAGGTGTCACTATGTAATGCCACCTTCTGGTATCCTCACCTTCACACCTACTTTCATGCTTCCTGTCCCACCACCCTTCTGTTCAGATATCCCTTCCACTGAGCTCAACAAACACTTCTGCTCCATGAATCTCCATCACTGCTTGACTTTGCACATGCTCCTTAAATATCCTTGGGTGTGAAATTTCGGTTGGGGAAGGGAACAGGAGCTGGTGTTGGGCAGACAATGGTGGCCAGCTAACATGATTCCTTGGCATCAGGCTGTTGCTGTGACCTCAGTCATTCATCCATGGTTTTTCACTTTTTTCAGCTATTTTATTCATAACTGTCTAAAGAGAAGGAAATAAAGGGTCTTGTGCTTCCTGTGTTACTGTGCAGTCACAGCCAGCCTGGACCCTTTAGTCTCAGTCTAACCACGCTCTCTTGAAGCGAAGTGAGGAGGCCAGGTACAGCTTAGAGGCCCCAGGAGCTCAAAGCACAAAGAGGGAAGCTGTACCTTGATATTTCATTTCTCTGCCTTCTTCAGGGAGGTTTCTGAAGCTCAGTATGTGAGAGGAACCTGCCCCTCCCTTCCCCGATGTGTGGACTGCCCTTGCTGCTCATTTTGCACAGATCACACAGGAGGGGCAGTTCTTCTGGTTCTCTTATCTCTTATTTGCCTGTCTATGCCAAAGTTGGGGGCATCCTGACTAATGGACAATGCAGCTCACGTGCAGGGACAAGCCCTGATATCTGTATCTAAATGCTGCATATATCCATCTTATCTACAATGGTTATTATCTTTTAGATTTAACATACTGGACAGAGTGTCCTGGATGGCCTGGGAAAAATGCCATTGGGATTAAAGGTCACTGTGATCAATCATGCTGATGATTTATTTAAGAGGTTGATTATTGTGATGGTAATAGCTTTTTCTTCTTGTCCAGTATGCTGTAATTGTAACAATTTTTTTTTTTTTTTAAAGTATGTGGTATTCTCTGCAAAACTTCCTGTTTATGGGAAAATATCTTAAATCTAGGGGGACTTGGCACCTAAATACCTTTTAAAAATTGATCTAAGTGATTTAGACGCCTAACTCATATTTTTAAAAAGAAGTTAGGAATCTAAATCTAGTTATTTTCAGGATTTCAAAACTGATGGACTTCTTTCCACTGTTATCAGCACTGGAAGCTTCTTCCTCTATGTTTGCCAAATAAAGCTATTGCATTTTGAGTTTCACTCAGAAAAGCTTTTTAAAAAAATAACTCCTATCTTTCACCAAGTACCTTTTCCAATGAATCTACTTTGTCTGCAGTGAGACTACTTTGCAATGAGGCTGCTGAGCCCGGCATGTTTTCTTCAGATTGGTCTTCATCCTGCAAGTACAGGGAATCTCCATCACTTCTGAGGGATACTTAGGATTATTACCCTGAGAATATTGGCAGAGAGGGCCATTTGGAAAAGCAGTGTTCGCTCTGAAGAGGATGTGCTGCCCTTAAGTTATTTAAATATGAGAACTGTAAGGAGATAGTGCTCCATCCCATCAGGGGAGTGTATCTTTAGGACATATCCATATTTCCATAGACTTCATTCCTTCAACTTTTTACCTACATTCTACAAGAAATGAATGTGGAAATATTGTGGTGGTCTTCAGGATCAAAAATCTGGTATTTGATCAGTTGTGGTTACAAATCTGGAAGCACTTCTTTTTGGTAAAGTTTTCTGTCTCACAGAATTCTCTGAAGCATAAGTCTTTTCTCCCAAGAATAATATAGACTGGAATTTTTACTTAGGAAGGGTTAGGAAAACATCTACTTATTCAGTATGGTTTTTTCAAAAGATTGCTCTTTAAGAAATTGAAAATGCCCAAGGGTGTGAGTGAAATTGTGTTTGAATGCAAAGGACAGTTAATACAGAATTGGAAATTTGTGTATAAGAGAGAATGTGAAAAAGCAGAAAATAGGTGATTGTGGTGTGGCTACACACATATATGGAATCCTAAGGAAAACAGCTGCAGAATTCAGGAAATATTTAATCAGTGGTTTGACCATACCTTTGGCTCAAGCTTGGTAAATATGTGACTACTCAAGGTAAGGATGCCAGAACAGGAACATTTTTAACAGGTCACTGACTGCTATTTTAAATGGGCTTGTAGCTTCATGGCTCTTTTAGATATAATGTTAAAACATTCCTTCTGTGGAACAGCATCATATTTTGTTGAAATATTTTCATATTTTTACCAGATTGTCTTTTAGCTGAGGAATCTTTTGATTGCAATTTAATGTAATTGCTACTAGTAGGATACCCTTCAGGAGCTTATTATCCTCACTCTTGCTGGGATTTCAGTTGCTGTAGTGATGATGTTTTTAAAACATTGTTTTGGAAAAAGAAATCTAGGGTTATCATTAATATATAATTATGATAATGAATTATGATAGCTTGAGTTTGCCTTCCTGTAAGTCTATATGCATATCTACAATAAGTCTTTAGGTAGCATTTACGTTAATTATATTAATTAGATAGTTGTTAGGGTAGTATTACTACTTTATAGCCCTTGAGTGACTATTTTGATAGTCCATGTGCAAGGACAATGCTTCCTCTTATTTTGGTGAATAAGGACTATCACAGTTACTCAGGAAGAGGATGGCTTTAGCTGGAATATGAGTGCACCCATGGCTGTGCAGCAGAGGATCCCATATCCAGTCATCCAAAACAACCAGTTTCAGAGCATGGCAGCCTTTATTTTCTTGTGCAGACAGGTTGAATGAGAAATATATTTCTGATAAAATGGAAGAAATTCAGGAAATAAAAAATAATTTGCATTTGCTGGCCACAAGCATTAAACAGTGCAAGTGCCTGAGTAAGACTATGATTGTGCTTTAAAGTTTTTACATTTTGCTTTCTACAGTTTATTTATCTTGTAGTGCTCATACTTATTGAACTTGATAGTGTTAACTGCAGCCATTTAGACAGAAATTAAAGTGAGGGGTCCTCTTGTTTTTCTAATATGTTGATAAGTTCTTTTTGTCACCATGATGGAGAGTCTGAGTACACATCTGAGTATACAAAATACATAATAATTTTGGAAGAGAGAATTAGCTCATTTTATGTTCATTTCCTGTTTATTGATAAAGTTAAAAAGACTATGGGTTTCACATCAACATTATGGTGGATTGAATGGCGTTGGTGACACTTCAATGACAGCTGAACAGATTCTGTGTTATGAAAGGGGAGGAAAGGAAATTACAGAGCCTGGTTTAGTGAAGGATTTAAGAGTGATACATGTATACATGAAGAATTAGGATGCCAAAGCAAGCTGGAGAATTCTGGAGTGGTCTGGTAAGCTCTGAGGCAGAACTGAATCCAACAGTTGTGTGCAAATCCCTATAGCTCAAAAAATACTGGTTTTAAAATTGTACAAAAAGAGTGTGGGTTGTTTTAATCATTGTAGAAGGCTCTGAGAGGTAGAGGTGAAGGAGAATGGGGCAGGCTGATCAGTCCAGGGACTAATTAGGGCTAAGGTCTCTTTTGGAAGTTAATGAGTTTCTAAATAGCCAACTAGCAGCTGATAGGGAGCGGAAGAATACTCAGCCTTGGCATCCTGCTTTTATTTCTGCCCTAAAATGAGAGATACCTTTAGGAGATACAGACAGTGTTTTGGGGTCAAAAGTCTTCTTCTAGGAAATAGCTGCTTCTCATGTGAAAATATTTTTCTTACACAATGCAAGGGAAAATTGAAATACACTTTTAGTGTCCTGAGATTTGGAATTATTTACAAGAGTAATCCTTGAGCCTTACTGCAGTGCTCAGGATAGGACTTGACTGATTTTAACTATTCTGGTCTCTCTGACCCTGCCTTTGGCTTCTGAAAGTGTCTGACATGACTGCTCTTGTTTGCACTTCTCCCCCATCCTTGTATGCCAGATAGCTTTTGCCATCTTCGTGACCTTGCTGGGCAAACATTGCACTAACACAGCTTTTGCATACCATTCATTTAATTTTGAAAAATATCAAAAGGCAAAAGAAATGCAAGCAGGTAAATGAATGAGAAAAAAGAAATAAGACGGGAGGCCAAGTGAGCACAAAGCAGTGGGGGGATCTGCTCTTAGGGCAGACCAGAGAGGGGTGTGTGGGTGCTTCTTCAGTGTGTGCATGGCTGTGTAGTCACATTATCCTGAGCCAAGCCAGAGGTGCAGCCTGCTCTGTGTGTGCTGAGCCATGGGTGTGATACACCCTTAGCTAAGCATCCACCTGCAGATATGTGAATCAACCCTGCAGCAACAGTGAGCATTTGCTCCCTTGGGTCTCAGCTTAGAAGGGTCTGGCCTTCCTGAACCACTTGTAAGGTGGACCTGACTTCATCAGTTTTTTCCCCCACGAGACTCTCTGCTACTCATGCCTAATAGGTATTTACTAATATGCATGAGTTAAGTAGTATATTTTTTTATCTGCCCTAAGATTCCCTTTCATTTTCACCAACTTACCACTTGGTGGATCTGCATCAGGAAAGGCCAGTACATTTCTTTCCAGTTTGAAATACCTGTCATTCCTGTGGTGGCTTTTTTGTGAGTCATGTCTTTTCTAATCACTACAGAAGTAATATTAATATAGCAACAAGTAATTAAAAAAACCTGGAATCTATTTGGCTCACATTACGACTATGATTCCACAGCTGTAATTAAGTAGGCAGTGTTTGTAAGTGTGTTCATCCATCACCTGCCTCCCTTGTGCTAAATTTCTAGTCCCTGTGTTGTTCTTACAAAGAGTAATGAAAAGCAAAGTTCAGAACTAAGACATTTCTTGATTAAATGTCATGGAGGCCAGGAATGCCCCTGTGATATGTTGGAATGTCTTGTGCTGGTCTTGTTGAAACAACCCACGGTGGTAGCTTAAGTCTTATGATCTTTTAACACTAAAGGCATTCAGTGTTTCCACAACAAATTGCCTGCCATCTTCTTTCTGGAAAAAATTAATTCTCTCCCACCTGTAAAACAGGTAGCTGTTAATTTACCTAAAGGTTATACTCTGCTTTTACATTATAACTGTTGTTTTGTCCTAGATGTAATGGCCTAAAGATACTGCTTTACTTATGTCATGCTTATCAGTCTTTGGTAACTGCTTTTGGTTAATAACCTTTGGCTGAGGACTCTGGTTAGTGAAGAATACACCTCACAGCCAACACCTCTATAAGCTGATTATCTCAACAGGATATAGCTGTCTGTATGGGCAGAATTTGATGAACTTCTATATTGTTCCCTTTAAATTGATATGTGAAAGGGAATTACCAGTGAGTCATTGCTGTTTGCAGATTATTACTATCCAGGACCTGGTACCAAGGAAACTGATGTATTCTATGTTATTACTTTGTTATTCATTACATTGTGCAATACATCAATTGCAAACATAAATACATTGTGTAGTCCGTGGATAGGAATAAATCCTGTTATGTTCAAGTACGTACATGCTATGTGCTAGACCTGGCACAGGGAATCAGATGTATTGTGCAGTTTCTTTGGATTTTTCATATTCTGTTACTGGTAACTTCACACTTTTTCATTTGGCTGCTTCATTTTTGATCCTACCTTTGAAGAAATGAATTGAACAGAATATTTTGGACTTTGTTCTGAAACTCACGGTGCTCACTGAGGGTCTCTTGTGTATTTTTAGCCCTGGGAGTCTTTGACAGTTGCATAAACTTTTGGGAGGACATAATTTCCCCTTGACTTTCCCACCAGGATTCAGCAGCTAAGGTATGTGTGTTTATTTGTATTGTTTTTTATATTAAGTGTTGTTAGGTGTAGAAGACAGAATAATTCTGGGGCATTATATGGAACATATTCCTGTTTTTTACATCTCCTTGTGTTCAGACTGGAAGCACTTGGGGAACTTTGGGGTAGTACAAAGCCCCTTTTCAGATATGTGTCCAGTTCAGCAAGGACTGCTGCAGTACCTTGGTTTTGTGCAATGGTTTCTGTAAAACACCTTTCTGATCCAATTGGATACTACTCATAATCCAATGCCACTGCTGGTTGCACCAGCCCTCGGTCAGTGCTGCTGGGATCAGTCATTTAGCAGCAGATTCTGACAGCTGTGCTCTTGCACTGAGGGTGATCTTCAGCTTCTTTTTCACTTAAGGACAGTTGAAAAGACATCATTCCATGCAACCCTGTTTTCCCACCATCTCTAGAGGCTCTTTTCATTTGTGCTGTCACAGTCTGGATGTATTTAAGCAGTGCTGTGGGGACAGAGAACAGGCCTTGGGCACAGGCCAGCTGTGTGATCACAGACATGGAATATCATCCTGTGCCTTTGGCTGCCCTTTAGCCTCTGTCTTGTATATTTAGCTTCCAGTCTCCTTACTGGGAGAATCGTCTCTTCTTACAATATTTGTAGCACACTGGGTGGATTAGCAGTTCTGCTCACCCCTCTTCTGGTCTTTAGTAAAAAGTAAATATTCAAAAATTATTCCTTAATGTTGATTAAGGAGGAATTGTATTTCCTAACACTACATGACAAAGCATCCTTGTTTAAGGGAATTTGTTCGAAGTGGCATCCAAGCTTGGATGTCTTTGTCACACAGCAGGTGCTTCAGATCACTAATCTCCTGCAGTCCAAGCTGGTATTTATTCCCATCCACTGTCAGATCCTTTAGCTTGGCGTAGCAGAGTATACCATGCACCCACAAATTGTGCTGGTGAGCATATTTAATTGTACATCACCATATTACGTATAATTAGCTCTATCACAGCAAGATCCTTGGAGATCCTCAGTGGGAGGATAATGTCTTCTCCCAGGACAGAAGCAACCCTGCAGGGAAGATGGAAGACCAGCTGCAATGTTCTGCTGGAGGAGATGTGAGGTGGCTAAAGCCTTTGATGATCAATCTGAAGCTGTTTATAGTTTCATATTTCAAAGTCCAGGCTTTGACTTCCTTGAGCTGTAACACTGGGTAACTACAAACATCTCAGGGTTTCTTATCAGTCCTGTGCATTTAGATAAACTCTTCATTGATTTGCTTTAATACTGGACTGTCAGGGCTTGTCAGCTGGGATGGGGTTTGGCATCACTAGAAGTCAGTGGTTTGTCTATATTTAGAATAGTCAACTTAAACAAATTTTATATTCAGGCAGAGAAACTGGGTCCTTCAGAGACTGTTATGAGCGATGCATCTGGATGCTTGAGGCATCTACTTTGGGCTCAGAAGGACTGTGCCCCAGAAATGAATGTTTCTTTCTAGAGTGAGAGACAGATACAGATATCTAAGCTTAGCTGGATGAAGCTCACCAGTGCATTGGCCCTTCAGTCCAATTCACCTTTTCCTTGGCTTCTCAGTAATCTCTCAGTATTAGCAGGACTCAGCAGGACTTGGGACAATTTTGCTAGGTTGTAGGAGGCACACAGAAAGCAGACAGAAGAGCAAAGTGTGGAAAATCATTTATATAACTTGTTGGGACCTGTAAGTCAACTCCAGTTTTGTTACTAATGCTTTTTTTTCAAAAAACCTCCAAATTATCATCCCTTCTGACTGTACTAGAGCACCACCTGCTACCTCATAGACCTTTTAGGTCTCACAGATGCCCAGACATAATCACAGTTCTTCTTGGGCTAGAGCTGGGGCTACAATTATGGTCACAATATATCCAATATTTTTCCAGATGGTTCGCTCCTCTGGATTACGAACCCACAATGGTTTTCTGTGTTGCTATTTCAGACTTCCCATCTGATTAGCATCAGATCTGCTTTCACTCATCTGAATATCTACTAGATATATCAGCAACTGGATTTTCCTAGGTATTAGTATATAATAATCCAATTTCTTATAGGGATATATTTAAGAAGACTAACAACTGAATCTTCTGATTTGGAGTGAGCTGTGTCTATGCCTTCTCTCTAATGTTTTATGGTCATTACATCTTCAATCTTCTTCTTTCCAAAATGAATATCCAGGGGTTGAAGTGGAAATTTTGAAGATGTGTTATGAACATTTAGACATGCTGGTTAAAAATGTGAGAACTCATAGCTTTCATTCTGCCCTATTTCCTCTCCATGGAAAGTGCTGGTTTGAGGTATGGCACAGCAGCAGCAGTCAGCTCATCCAAGTTGCTGTGGAGAGGTGTCTGCTGTTGCACTGGTGCTGAGTGGCTGTAGGTTTTTGTTACTCCATTGCTGTATAGTTAAAATGTGTGTTTCTATGTGAGCCTGCCATTAGGACAATTGAAACCATACATGCATAATGAGCTGGAAGTTAATTTCCAGTCTTGCACCATGCCTCCTGTGAGTAATACATATGTCACAGGTCTCTTCAGCATCACTGAGATTCCCCTCCTGAGAGAGAACTGGTCAGCTCAACAAGTGTCTGAGGGTCATGACTTAAATTTATATCAATATTATCTATTAGAGTTTTTCTGCCTCAAACTGCCCTGCATGTCCAAACTTATTGGAAATGTTGCTATGTGTATGTGCAATGATGTCTATGTAAAGAGAACAGAGAAAAGTTAGTCTGTGATTACAGATTTGTCCACAGATTCCAAAGAGAGAAAACTGAAATGCTTTTCCATTCAGAAGTATCTCTACAGAGGCCTGGGGAGATGCATTTAGGTGCATGAACTACTCTCTCAGACAAAAATCCCTCAAGGTGCATTATACCAGGGCAGACATTGCAGAACATATAACCTTAACAAGGATCCTGGCATGGAGAGGAGAATGAAGCAGGAAGTTGCCTTGGAACTGCATCTCTCCTGAAACACAGTGACATTGTTTATATTCAACTATCTCATCCTCTCTCTCCATAAGGCAGTGTTGCAGTATTTCTGAGCTAACATCTTCATTTTTCAGCAAGTGACTGGGACAAAATTGCTTTCATTTTTAGACTAAATGAGAGAGGATTAACAACAAAAATTCCCTCAAAGGCTAATTTTATATAATACCAGCCATCCATTCTTCATGCAAAAACATCCAACCAGCTCTAGTGGAACACAATTAACACCTGTTAAGAACATTTTAGATTTGGTTGGCTCCTACATCTGACTGCACCATATTAAGGTTAATGTATTAAGTTAAAGCTCACATTGGTTATAGCTGAAATAGCCAAGATATTTCAGCATGAAGTTATGAAAGGTGGATCCCACAGCTTTCCAAAGTCATCTGAAAGGGTGTATTGCGTGAAACTCTCTAGCATTGTTGCCATCCGTTCCAGTCCAACCCCTCTGATTTTTACTAACCTCAAATTGTCACCAGTGAAAGTTAAAATTTATTAAATACGTGCTGAAAATGTCCTTCATTACATTGCTGCCAGGGTGCTGCCGCAGAAAGGGTCTTTGGAATCTGGAACTTCATAACATTTTTTCTTGTATGTTCTTCTCTTGGCACCTTTATTGGTTGCAGGTTTTCTGTCAGGAGAATTTTGTCTAGGGAGCTACAATATATTCTTGTGGCTTTAGAATCAAGAATAAACTACATAAGTTGGCTTACAAAATAAAATTATTAAAAAACAGTATCATGAAATCTGAAGCAAATTACTGCTGCCTAAGCTTATTGAGCATGAACTTCTACTGGCATCAGTAAAATCATTGAATCATAAAATAGTTTGAGTTGGAAGGGACCTTTATAGGTCATCTAGTCCAGCTTCCAAATGATGAGAGATACAGTAATCCATTGTGCTAGAAAGATGGTACCAGATGAAAAATATTTAGATGAAATGGTAAAACTAGGTACTTTAATGGAAAAGTTGTCAACATATGGAACACATTAATTTTCATTAACAGGTGTTGTCCAAACCCATTATTAATTTTGAGCAATCCAGCCTTGCTTGTTTCTTGCTGTAAAGGCTGCACAGGTGATGACACACCAAGTGTTAACCAAGTGTCAGTGGACCACATATTTCTCTCTCTTGCAGGACTTAGTATTCATCAATCTAAAAGCATCTCCAAATAACAGTTAATTATCCTTCCCAACATCCTACCAGGTTGGTAAGAATTTTGGCACTTTACAGATAAAGATAATTATACAAAGATTAATAATTTCTGACTGGAAATCATAAACAATTGCATAAAGGGCGTTATTCCTCCAGTTGTGGCAAAGCACATGTACAGAGTTTATGAACTAATGTGTTACTGCCAGCCAGCAGTGGATACATCTACAGGAGAAGCTACCAGGACATCCAATCATCAAACTCAACTTACATCACTCATAGTAATGTTAACATGCCTGTGTCCCATGCAGAAATGTCACTGTTGGCTTCAGTAAATTAACAAGATCATATTAATGTATTTATATTTGGGGGATAACTTCTTCATGCATGTAAAGAGGGTTGTTTTGCTTCCAAACCAGTTTCAGGTATAATGCTGCCTTGAAGCATGATCTGATAGTCAAACTATTGAAAAGGCATGAGTAGCTTAACAACATCTTCATCTAATAGAAATTAGCTGAATTTTATGACAACATGGACCATGGGGGAAATAGAGTCTTACTCAGCACTCTGTGATTAAGATGATTGACTGATATAGACATTTAGAAGCCTTGTTATGGAATATATTTATCTTGACAACCCCAGCTAAAGAGCAGCTGATGTGCACTGAAAGAAGCTGCTACAGGTCATTCCAGCCATTGGTTCATGTCCAATTAAACAATAAAGATAGGATTTCTTGGCTGTTCCAGTATAAATGCTTGAGAAACTCTTGGATGCTTTGGGAATGAGGTTAGGTGATGATTTATATAGGAATGGTCAATAAACACCTTCTACCCATCGAGAGCATGTGAAGCTTGTGCAATGATCTTCTTCAAACTTCTGACCTGGGATAACCCATGTAATCTGTCCACCCCATTTGAGTGTTGTAAGAACAGCTGTATGTCCTTATATATTCTGGCATCATAGTAATGGGAGCCATGTAAATGCCTCAGCAAGACAGATAAAATAGCAGGGGACAGAGATCATCTCTGGCACCTCTCCTGGGTTCCTCCTCTCTACGTATGAATCATTCTTCATCCAGGTAGGTTTTATTTATGTCCTTGCTCATGACCACATATGTGGCAGGATTGGCTGCCCATGATAAGACACTGGTTATTTTGCCCCATTTTTGGCATAAAAGAAAAAGAAAATACAATTAGAGGTGTCTATACAGCGCTCAGGATACTTGCAGGCTGGGAAATAAATGTTTGTAATGTGTCTTAGAATGGACCAATATGGGGAGCAGAGCAGCTTAAATTCTTTCAGAATCACTGTTATCTTTTTAATGTATTCCTTTATTGTTATTTTTTAATTGAGTATGAGAAATCCATGATTAAAAATAAATCTCTAGAATGACATTTGTTTTTACCTGTTAGTTAAAACAATACAATTAGGATGTTGTAGATGACAGATAGTTCTGGAATAACCAGTACAAAGAAACATCAAAAAAATTAAGATATGAAGGTCAGAAGATGACACATAAATGCTTCATCACATTTCCCAGATTTTTCTGTACTCGCAGATCGTTTAGTTTGTATGCAGAGGTGTTGACTGTGCATATAGAGATAAAATGGCAGTTAGCCAATAGTAGGCAAGGAAGGAAGCTATCCTGTATGGCACTGGTTTCCAAACTGTAGGTGGTAGAAACCACTTTGGAAACCTATTTCATTAAGGAAAGAGTGATGTTCCTGTCCAACACAATTGCCATGTTCTCAAGCATGGCTGAATTGGATGTAACTTGCAGCAAAACTTGAGGAAAATACTTTGCTCAAGAAAAGAATGCTTTGGTGATTGATCCCACTGACATAACTGTGGCCTAAAGGGCTCTGACAAATGCAGTGTAGTTTTAATTAGGGAATTAATACAAATATATTCTGGTAAATTGAATTGTTGGCATGCAAACAAACTGGATTATTAATTTTTTTTTAACTGGGAATTTAAGTGTGAGAAAAGGTATGTTATCAGTATTTAAGTTATTTTCCTTTTTTTTTACTACCAGAGAACAAAATTAAGCCCTAACCTGGATAATCATGTAAAGGATGTACTTTTTAAAACCACAATTTGACCTCATGCTCCATGAAGTCTGTTTTCATTCTGGGGCTCTCCCTCCCCCATGTTTATGTTGTCCTTCAATAACAGGAAACAATTCAATTCCTCACAAGCAGTAGGATGTGACTCTCTAAGCACAGCTCCCCATCCACTTCTTGTAATGTCTCTGCTGCCTGCACAGCTCCTGCCCCTCCCTCAGTTATTCCTCCCACCCTTCCGCTGCCTCTGTGCTTGGATCAGTGTGATGGCTGATGAGGGCTTCTTTTTTGGATCCTTTCCCCTCTCCAGTTCACTGCACACCTCCCTAATGAGGGATATGTTTTGCCACTAACACATTTCAACCAAAAGTTCCCAAAGGAGTGGTGTGTTTGCTTTCTGTTGTGAGAGGCGGGAAAATAAATGGAAAAGACGAATCAGGAGGAGTCAGGTCTTCAGGGGATTCTTAAAGCTGGTCTTTGGGCTTTGTTGGGTAGGCTTTTCAGTATTTTCAAGTGACTGTCTTTGGAGAGATGAAAGATTAAAATAGGATACTCAACAGGGGAAATAATATGCCACCTTAGATTAGTGGGTTAGAAGTAAAGCTGGATGGGTGGATTCTTTTCAGGTTGTAAAAAACCTTCTTTCAGCATTCCCATCCCCCTGAACACAGCCCAACTCCATCTGCCTTAGCCATCCAGTACTACTATTTTATTGCTATTTGAATATATTTGATTGCAGAACATTACCTCTTAATCCACTGTGAACACATCAATCAAGGAAGCAAACAATGCCACAGACTAAAAAAACCCCAAAGCCCTGTGTCTTATTCCAGCCCTGATGGTGTTTTAAAAACTCAAGTGTTTTGTTAAGATGTCATGTAGTTAAACTGTGATAAGATGTCATGTAGATAAACTGTGATAAACATTTGAAAGATGCATCTTTCAAAAAGCATTTCTGACCACGTAGTTATCTCTTGCCATTCATGTGCATTTTGGCTGAGGGAAAAATTCTACTTTGTTATGCCAATGGAAATTTGGAGTAATCCCAATCTCTATGGATGTAAAAGGGACCAGAATTTGTCCCATATAATACTTTGTATAGCACTTCAACTTCTGCACTACAGAGTATCTGAACAGGGTCTTGGAATGCTCCTTTCACTAAAAATGGAACTTATTTATCCAGAAATTACATCAACTTTAGAAAATATTCAGAAGGTAGTACAAAGATAATTGGATATAATTTCTTCAATTTAGGACAGATGTATGAATAGTCATAACTGCCTGAATTTAGATATACTCTGTAACCTAAGTTAACCCCTGAGATAAAAGTATTGCCTGTATTAACAGTTTTAATTAAAGGACACTAATAAACTTTGTGCATTGAAAAATGGAGTATGATCTTCACCTGTAGTAAATTTGAGAAAGTTGCAGTGCCCTGGCATCATGAAGACATACTCAGACACCAAACTCTAAGTGTCTAAACAGTGAGTGAAAAACGGGATGACAGGAGGCCCAAGTAACCTCAGTGCTCAAAAGTATCTGTTTGCTAATGACCTGTTTGTTTTAGACCAAAAGTTTATTATTGCAGTCAGTAAAGATATGACTTGAATTGCACACACATTTTGTGGCAGAGTTGGTCAAAGTTTATATTAACAGGTTTTGAAGGATAAAAACTTTGCAATGAAAATCCTCTTTGTGGCAGACTATGAAGGCTACCAGCAACAGAACTACAGAGCATCCCATGAAATGCCTTTAACACAAAAAACTGTTTTCTGCAGGTAGAATTTGCTTTCTGGCACTGCTTTGATGATTACTCAAGATCCTGTCTGTGCCATGGATTTTCATCTGCCGATGGTGTTTGCATTAAGTTGTGTAACTGCTTCTTAATGCCTGTTACGTAAGGATGCATAGATTGCAGCTCCATGAGGTGTCCTGCACAAACCACAACTGATAATGGAAGCGTGGTTTCAAAGGTTACTCTCGGTTGAATTAATTTTACATTACTGCAGTCCTCCCTGCATAAGTCAAATGCTTGGTTAATACAGAAGTGTAGAGCATAAGTTCAAGTAGGGCTCAGAAAGTAGGTAGCTGTGGTTGTCCTGTAATAGAGTATATAAGTTTTGTGATATTTGTACCATACCCCACTGTGATGCAGCTTTCCTGGTCAGGGGGGAAGAACGGCCATTGGCTTTTGCCATGCTGTGATTTTACCCCAAGGATCTCAGGCTATATGAGCTAAACCACAAATAACATGTAGATAGAGAAGACATCAGAACACATAGTCAACATTCATAAGAGGGTTTTAAAATTTATTTTATGTTATTTTTACTGTTTTAGCCCTTTTTCTTCTATTTAATTTTAATTAGGCTAAGTCAGGATCTGTACTGAGGGAAAAGAGTCTAAAGATGTCTTGGATGTTGCACTAAATACAGAGTTTAGCCTGAAATGGAAGAAATTGAAGAGAATGGAGATGAGAAAAGGAATCTCAGTTTAGCAAAAATGAAACAATATTTTAAGGGTAAATCAGAAGGATCATAGACACAGTTGGAATTTTAAATGTTTTAGCTATAACATTACCTCCTATCCTACTCTAACATTAACTTAACACTCATTTCTAAATGATTCATTCGAATTCCCATGGCAAACACCACAAGTTAGATTTAAGGTATTTCCTCACTGGTGGGCTCCACCAAAAAATATTTTCTCACATGGTCCTTTGAAAATGCACACCTTCCTTTGTATGCAGCTTCTTTAAATCCTGAATATCAACTGACCACAGGGATTTCACATATATCTATGGTCAGGAAACATCTTATATAGAGTTCCCAGAGGAATAGAAAAAGCAGAGTGGATCATGCTACTGACCACAAAGCTGCAAAATGGCACACAGACTCTTTAACTGCATTGTTCTGCTTCCAAATATTCTAACTACAAATATGGATGACTTTTTCTCCACATTTGCCTGACCTAGGTTTTATGAGATTTAACAATGCCTAAATTAGAAAAATCAATTACATTTGAAAATATATTAGCTCTCATTTTGAGGGCTGATCAGAAGCAGATATCTACTCCAGTCCTTGAAATATTAGTTAAAATATAGTAACTAAGTTATTTTTAGTAGCATGTATTGCTTGGGTAAACAAGCTATGAAATTTTTCTCCATGTTTCATCATACTGGGTAGGATTACTGATGGTACTTCCTGGCCATACATATTAATGATCTACCAGAGGAGATGAAACTGAATGAGGAATGGTCAAAAATGTCAGGATATGCCATGATGTAGATTGGACTTGGGGCTGATATTTGCACCATAATCCTCTTGGAAGACTGTTCCAGAAATTACATCTCAAGTATATAGGAGCCCTCTCCAGTTTCCAGTCTGGCTGGTGCTTCCCAAGTGTTTTTTTTATGCATTAACTTAATTAGCACATTCTAAACCTGTGTCATGTAAGAAATACTAAACACTAACTATCCACAAAAACATACCTGAGAAATGTCACAGGGGAAAATGCACAGAAAGTTTGTTCATGAAAAAAGCTAGTGGGGAAACAAAATTGAGCTTGATTGGTGAAGCTCAGTTTGATCTCAGAGACACTGCAGTAGCACAGGTACAAAATGAGAAGAAAACTTTTTGCAAGTAAGAGCCTAAAGCAGATGCATCCATAGTGTATTCTGACCACTAAAGCAGATTTCAGAATGCACATTCAAAGGGCACTGGTCTGCTCATTAATTTTAGATTTCATGATAAAAATATAATAGTTATAATTTGACATTTATCATTTAAATTATAATAATAATTATTATAATAATAATAATATTTACAAACTGAAAGAGGGGAAACTTTGGCTAGATATTAGGAAAAAATAGGGTGGTGAGGGTGGTGAGATACTGGAATAGGTTGCTAAAGGAGGTTGTGGATGCCCCAATCCTGCAAGAGTTCATGGCCAGGTTGGATAAGGCCCTGAGCAACTTGATCTAGTGGGAGGTGTCCCTGCCCATGGCAGGGGGGTTGGCACTAGAAGATCTGTAAGATCCCTTCCTCACCCTTAAGATTCTCTGATAAAATCACACAAGTATAGTCAATCCATAATATTAACAATTCAAAAGTTCAGTCGAAAAATGCAGAGGTGGTATCTACAGTTTGCTAGTGTTTTTCCTCAGAAGAAATAAGACACTGTTGCTTCAAAGGGCTCCTTATATTGTCTTTCAACCTGAATTCTATCACCTGTTAACACCAGTTTTAGTTTAACTAAACTACTGTGACACTTTCACTAAATTATGCTGATAGACAGGTGCTCACATTTTCTCAATTTTTTATACTGGATGAAATGGTCTTTCTTTGTAACTTTGTGCCTCTGAAAGATAGGCTTTTAAAAGGCAAAATCTGATAAAACCTTCTCATGTACCTCAGGTTAAATTAATGAGGTGCAAATCAAAGGCACCAATTAGTTCTCTCCCTTAAAAGACCTGGCTCAAAATATCTCTGTCCTTTAGCCTAGGGTACTTTGCTTCAGGGAATATTTAGTCTCTCATTGGAGGTAAAGGTAAAGTAAACAAGAACCCTCCAGAAACCTCTGTTGCTTTATTCATCCTGTGGAAATAATGAAAGGGGAAAGTGAAGTAAGAATAAACAAGGCACATACAATCCTTCATTATCCTAAATCTGAAAGAGCTGTGGGGTGACTTAGCCCACAAGCAGCTTTATGAATCCAGCCTGTCCTGTTTGACCCATGTAATTTTCCTGGAGGAATGGCTGGTCATGTGTGAAATACCAAGCTAGTAATATGTTTTATTCTTTTATAAAGGGGAAAGGTGGGACCTTGCAAGAAAATTACCTCCTAGAAAGATATTATATCCTTTGGAAGGCCTCTGCCATTTCAGCTGAATATCCTGGAATAAATAGGCAATTTAGTAGTTTAGGGTATACAAATAAAAAGATTTCTGCTCTCATGAAGGTATAAGGTGCTTGGGAAAGTATTAGGTTATGCTTCAAACAGTGAAAAAAAAACTACGTAAGATGTTATCACGTTATGAGTTGAATATCTGTAATTTAATAACTGAAAAAGTATGCTTTTATTGGGTCAGTTGGTATCATTTTGGTCAAATGATCACCCATAGTTTTTGAAATCTAGCACTGCAATACAATGGTTGGCTGAATCTTAGGATTTAAACAAGGATATTTTTATGCAGTTCCCAGATGCAAGAGACATGTAAGTGGGAGTGGGAAAAATGCCTTTGTTTGGGAAGCACACTGTGGGAAAATTGCTCAACATGATTTGAGTGTCAGAATTGGAATGTAACAACTGGTGTAGCCAGATTAGTACAAAGGGAAGGATAAAAGCAAAAAACTGCTTTTTGTCAGGGCTCACAGTTAATTTTGTTGTGATGAGACAAAATCTATAGTTTACTTTTTGTTGGCTGTGTTTATAGATAAAATTTCAGTTACATAAAGTTGATTATACATATCTGTGGCAAACTAAAGCCTGAAGAACTTCTATTTTTTAGTGAGACCGACTTACAAAAAGAAAATGTATCTAGACATCTATGGGGAGTTTTGGTTCCTGTGTGCTTTTTACAAAGCAAAAAATCAGTAAATCCATTTTGTTTACCTGGATAAATTGGGACAAGGAGTGTTGCCCTTTGGAGGTAGCTCTCTGTTCAATCATACAAGAAATAATCAAACAGAGGATTGGAAATCATTGGGAGTGTAAAGCCTTCACTGGAATATATGGCAGTCTGCATCAGGACCATTGCATCAGAGCAGAACAGATGCCCAGACACTTTCCTAACTCTCCCACGGTGTTTCAAAAGATGTCTGCAAAATTCTGAGAAATTTTCCCAACCAACAGGTCTTGTGTCTTTCATGTCAAAGGCATTAAGACTTTTCCAGTGTCCCACCCAGCAGTGCCTTGATTATGGTCCCAAAAACCTGAAAATGAGGGGAGGGGTGGGATGTCATGGGATTCAACACCTGGGTCACACAGTCTGTTGCAAAGGCTCTTATGAACTGGTTATTGAAAGAGCTGTCTGTGATCCCAGCTTCCACTATCTACACTACTTTACAGGATGTGACAAGTCCTTCTAGAGCCAACAGCTGCACCATAGAGCAAACCTGAGCAGTGAAAAGTGCCTCCCTTTGAGATAGACTTGCCTAGAAGCTCATAATAATTAGGGGTTGTGTTATTCTAGAACAATTTGCAGTTCTGTGACTCAAGGATGAGTCAGGACAAACTTGGTAAGATCATGATTTTGTGATTTTTCTACAGATGCCATTTTTTCAAAATTGCCCATACTGCCCTTAGCTCTCAGATTTCTCTATTTTCTATTATATTCCTTGGTTTCTTTCTTGGAAGGGTAGAAAGCAGTTCTGGATTCCTGGAGATGGAACTAGATGAGAAGAAAGTCTTTGCTTTCTGTAGGGAACTTGACAACAAGTAGAAGTTTATTGGGCTTGACAATGAAGTTACTCGTGAAACTTGAAATACCTGCAAATGCAGTGTATCCTTTATACACCAGAGTCCCTCATACATACCAATTTTTCCTGATTTACAAATGGATAATACTTTTGAGTATCCAACAGTATTTAGGGCCTATATGCAGTAAATTAGTTGTTTCATCTATTGGTTTTTTTTGATAAAATCAACTCTTGGATAGAATGTCAGCTTTGCAAATACCCTCAAGAAACAAAAGTTAACTGAAGTATCACCCTTACAATATGTCCCCCTTGCTGACAGCAGGCATGGTGAAGCTTGCATTGTTATGGCAGATAATTGCTCAAGGCATGAGGATGGGAGAATCTTATTTCAAATTCTGCCATTCCGTATTCCTAAATTACAAATGCCGGCAAATTCCATTGGATAGTTAGGATTTGCTGATTTGTACAAAATGCAAGTATGTGTGTGATTTCTTGATAGATAAATGGTGCTAAGTTTGGAAGTGTAAAAGTTAGTTATACTGGTTTTAACCCAGTTAGTTATACTGGTTCTTTCTGTTAGAACAAAAGTCTTTTTTGTACTAATGTGAGTAATAAGTTCAAGGTAAAAGCTAGGAGCAGCTTGGGCTGAAATGCCCTTATCTTTTCAAATTACAGAAACATGATATGCTATATTACATAGGAGAGAGTCACTGTACTCTTAATGAATTTTGTATTTGTTCTCAAGATAAGTGGAATGAAATAGAAGAGGGAAAAAATAATTTGTCTTGAAAGGAGATATAAAGTATACCCAAACCATTTCTACATAAAATCTTATCAGCCCATTTCATGGCCACTTGCCATTCTCAGATGCTCTTAATATATTGTATACCAAAAGCAATACTGCTGACACTGAGTTTTGCCACTGCCAAATTGCATATTCATTATTGTTCATAGTCATGTGAGGTCAAGTTCGGTCACTGCAAACAAAGAACTTTTGTCTGGATCTTTACTCCCTCCTGACACAGTTTTTGGTTTCCTAACTTTTGTAGCACTCCCCAAGCTGAAAGTTTCTTTTTTAAAGAGGATGCTATGTACTCTTTTGTAAACATGTCTCCATCACTAAAAGTGACATCATGGGAACTGCTGGAAAGGAGCTCGGGGAACAGACCCAGGGTAGAGACGATGTAAAAAGAAGCCCCCTTGCCCTTCTCCCTCCTCCCCCCACAGCATTGTCCAGCAAACAGGTACTTTGTTGAACTCCACGGGAAGCTTCATGAGGAATTTAAACATAGGAAGGACTAATCATTATTTTAGAAAAAAAAGAGTCCTGCCAGCTCTCTCTCCTCTGCAGGCTGCTGTGCACGAATGTGGTCAGCAGCTTATTCACACAAAGCCAGGGTTCTGCTCATTTGCCATCATATGCAAATCACCTCCCTGGACTCATTGGCACAGCAAACACTTCGGTTTAAGGACTTTAAAAAGATGGATTGCAAAACTCAGGCATGCTCCTGCTCCTACTGAGATCAGTGGCAAGCCTCCATTGGCTTCAATGGAAGCAGGATAGAATCTCCTTTTTCTGGAAGTGAAGCCCAGCGGTATTTGAGCTTGTTGGAGCGCATGCAGCTCTGAAAGTCCGTTCCTTTGGGGCATTCCAAAATTTTTCCCATTTAGTTGATTCCATGGCAACACAACATCACCACCACGCTTTCAATACTGAAATGAGATTTTACTACTAAGCCCGAGGATTTATACAAGTGTAAAAAGATCTCGTTAAGCTGAAATTCCCATTAGACTAATTCAGGATCCTTTTCAAAAGAGTGACAAAATTATCTATGGATTTATTTTACAATAAGCCAAGAATTTTTTAAGGCCAGCAAAACAAGAAAAGTGCTCTACAGTCATACAAGAAACATTCTTTTATTATTACACAGAATCACTGTGCTTGAATAAAGCACTGTATCTATTTACTATTCTTTTCAAAACAGTTTAAAGAATAGCCTAAGCAGTTTTCTCACAAATGATACTAAAATCAGACCCTAGAGACTGCATAAAATGATGATAAATCCATTGAAGCTTTTCTTTTGATTTTTGTATTACTTATATCACAGAAATAACTGTTTTGCAACCAGAAAAAATATACCAGTATAAAAGTGTGCAAGGAAAAATCATGCCAAAAGCTCCATATTAGGTTCAAAATGTATTATACTTCGTCTTTTATAGAGGGAAGCAAAGCAGACAAGCTTGCTTTACATGTAGTGGCTGAGAGTTTACCCTGAGTTGTATTACTGGATGCTGAAAACAAGTGTAGTTTTTTGATCCCCTATTTTTATGAGGGGAAGGGGAAAAAAAAATCAAAGTGATTCCATACCTAGAGAAGGTTGTGTGTGAGCAGAATTGAGGGTCTTTTATACCTACTGAGAAATTACCAAATAACAATACAAATGCAGCAGAACCATTAAATTATTTGATGTTAAAATTTTTAACTGCCTTATGTTTCATGCATTTTCTTAGACTCTAGATATAAGCATTCATTACCATCTTTGTTATATTCAGTTTTCATGTAATCCAACTGTTGAATCATCTCTTCCAATGTGATTTCTAAGATGATTCAAGCTCTGACTTCCCCCATTGCACATAAACTCATGCTGGAAGCAAAGATCAGGAAGTGGGCTGCAGCATTTTGTTGGGACTTTGACTGCTTCTATGCTCCTAATACAAAGAGAGTTACGAAAATACGTGATGTAACACTGGGTTTCACTTTTCTGAGTGGAGTTCAGAGCTTTCCTTTCCGATGCTTCCAACACCCCTCGGTCAAACACCATGCAATCCTGAGTGTGGGATGTGGCCCTGCTGTGGGCCACAGCATCAGAGACAGGCATTTCCTTCTCTGGCTTCCACTAAGGCACTGAGATGCTCATTGTGCAAGCAAAGCCCAGGTGAGGGTGATGGGAGTGACAGAGAACACACATGTGACAGTAGCACTGTGACAGTGGGTGCAACCCTTACGTGTTTCCTCTCCACAGCCTCCTTGCTCGGCTCTGATTAGCGAAGCAGCTACAAATCCTCTTAGCTGCAGCAGAGCCAGTTGAAAGCAGAATCTGCCCCCTCTTTCCCAATTGACCTTCAACAAATCACTCCAAGAAAAAGTTGACATCGAGTCAAAAACTTTGTTATAAAGCTGCACAGTGGCCAGAAATTCTGGCTACATTCCTTTTTCAGACTAAAACTTGAAAGTGGGTGTTTGGCACTATTTCACCAACTCTCCTTCACCAGAGCAGACAAATTTGAAATTCTTGGCCCAGATTATGACAAAACTGGATGAAAACTTTAGTATGTGAACATGCTCTAACAAATACAATTAGAGATTGTCCTTTCTTTATACAA
Source organism: Climacteris rufus (assembly GCA_013398175.1). Classification (NCBI taxonomy): domain Eukaryota; kingdom Metazoa; phylum Chordata; class Aves; order Passeriformes; family Climacteridae; genus Climacteris; species Climacteris rufus. The sequence goes on from VZRZ01005631.1 coordinate 414,824, forward strand.
AATCTGATGTCTTAGAAAACTATTTGCTATACACAAATAGTGCACTGCTAATTACAGAGAAATACAAACTTTATATGAGTTGTACATTTCACTAGCTCACATTTTGTATTTTTTCAATTTGAAAAGTAGGTGTCTTTTATTCTAAAGTCAACCTTGCAACAAAATAGAGTATCTTTTCTCACTAAAGGAGGCAAATTCAGACTCCAAATTCCTTCTGACCCACAAACTGCAAAATGCTCTTTGTAAACTATCAACTCGAAGACTCCAGTGGTTTTCCCTGGAGGCACTCAGTTGTGGGAAGTAGGGCAGTTCACCTATGCATGTAGCAGTTGGCTTTTTGTCTGTCACATCTTACGCATTTTCTTGAACGTGTGAAAGGCAGTTGTAACACTTCTCATTTGTGATACATTCAAAACGACGTTTGGAAGGAAGACCTTCAGGAGGAGAGTAACACCTCGGGTTACTTAAATTTGTAAGCAGAGTATTTGCATTAGCATAAAATGATGTCTTGTATTTTGTCACTTTATTCCTGTATTGCACTGCTGTCACTTGGACATTCAAAGAAGAAATGTAGGCACGAGCCTTCCCGCTGGGCTGTAACTCAAGCCACAGAGAAACTGTCTTTAAATAGCCCAGGAATGGCAAAGCCAAAAAATACTCTCGCCCTTGTTCGGTTACATGCAGCAATCTCAATCAACATTTACTTTTGCGCTCAGTAAAAGGCAAACTGGCACTGCCGCAAGGCCGGGGAGGCAGATCGATACCTGTCCCGAAACTTCTAAAATTGTTCTCAACGGCAACTCTGAGTCGCTGTAAACCCATTTAAACACCATTTCATATCACTTTTCCAGCGTTTTCCTGTTTAGCAGATTTGCGGGGAAAACAGCCGTGAGTGGCTGCTCTCGCCGGCCGGGGGGGGACGGTGTAGGCGGCTGTGGGACGATGCGGCGGCACCTGCAGCAGAGCCGGGGCGGCCGGAGCGGCTCCGGGTGTGCGGGCTGTGCAGGCGGGAGGGCAGCGGCGGGGCGCTGAGCCGGCGGGGCTGGGGCCG